>JAAGOF010000042.1:24125-40794 GCA_010645155.1 Tigriopus japonicus
GTCTGAAATGCATATATTTCTTCAAGGTGCTAAGAATGGTTGATTGCAAATGCAAGCTTTTTCGACTAGTTAAAAATTTGATCTTGAAACAAAAAAATCTTTCAAAAGCCACTACATTTTCTTAACAATTTGTCAATTTTGGCCAAAAACGTAAATAAAAAGTGCAAATACAGGTGAAAAGTGCAAAAGTGCAGAAAAATGGGTTTATGTAACCAAAAATATTTTTACACTATTTGCCCGTCCCTAAAGATGACATTTCACCTCATGGGTATGAAGAATAAGTTTTCTTGCGCATACTCCTTTAGGAATAACAATTGGGTTTTTGAAACTCTCTGATAACGATTCTCCGAGATGGATACGTGTTTTCAAACGGATAACTTGATTCTTGTCATCCCAAAAAACGTTTAGATGTTTTAATGGGGAATTTTTTAAGGCAGTAGTTTTGTTAGACCTTAAACACTCTTTCAGAATGTTGCTTTCTTTGAAAAAGTGAACTTGTTGTGCTCGTCGTAAAAGAATAAGTTGTGCTTTATCCCACTCGTGTGTGGTGAAAGGTTTGGTCATGACATTTGCATTATGTTTGGGTCTGATTTTGGAGTGGGTTTTTTGTTTGTTAAACAACCTTATTAGACGGATAACCACGCTCACAGTTTTTTGCCATTTATCTATGCGTTCGATCAGAGAGTCTAAAGTCTCATTAACAGGAGATGATATATCATTTTTGGCCCGCTGATTAGCATAAACCTGTGCTTGCACATTATATGATTGAATGGTTGCAAGCTGGATATGGAAAGATTCTATTTCTTTTTGGATGTTGTCAAAGTTATTCGTAATAAATTCATCCATTTTTGAGAGTTCAATTGGGGCCACAGGTTGTTTAGGCCATGATGTCTTGCGTATTCTTAGAAAGTCCGGACCGGACCTTTTAGCCAAAAATCTTTTTTGTCATGCAGTTCATTGAGATTGCATCCCCGACTCGGTAAATCTGCTGGGTTCTTTGCCCCCGGACAGAACCTTAATTCACTTTTGAATAAGTTGTGTTGATACGGAAATAGTTTGAGACTATTTGTTTTTTTTTGGGTTGTTTCTCGCCCCCGATTATCGTCACCCTGTTTTTTGCTTTTTTTTGGACACCCTGAGAGATCGGGATGATTCGAGAGCGAGAGTTGAAAGATTAAAGGCGCCATTTTGAGGCTACGAAAAGAAAGAGTTTTTTTTTGTATTGTGCAGTGCAATTAGGAAAGAATACAGTCCACATAAGATCGAAGGGACCCAACAACCTGTCAAGATAGATCCAGCGTTCGGTCTCCAAGGCAACGAGCTCCGGATTGCTCGGGAGAATCGCTGATATCAAGGTCAGTTTTGACGGTGAAAGGTTTTATGGGGCTTCTGCTGGATTTGGCCAGGGAAGTCGCACCATAAATTGGTCCTTCGAGCCGGATCCTGTGCCGGTAACGGGTTCTAAACGCGGATAGACCCAGGATTGAGCGGATTGAGTCGGATTCGGGCGTGGAGCGTTGGTCCTAGATCGCAATGGCGAATAAGGACGGCGGTTCTACTCCGGTGGAACATGATCGTGGAATTCAGCATGATGTCGTCGATTCCAAGAACGGGGAGCTTTGGAAGAAAAGGTCGGCCAAGAAGAGGGCCATCACATCGTTATTGAAAGACCTCCAATCCAATTTGTTGAGTGATCCGCCGACATCGAGGACAGTACTTAAGCTGAAGGTGCCCCCCGTGAGGATATTGGTGGAGGAACTCAGAGCGGTAGTGGATGAGATAGTTGATCTCGAAGAAGACGAGGAGGTTCTGGGCCAATTAGAAGATGATTTTACCGCCGAGCAGGGACGAGTTCTGATTATAATCGCCGAGGTTGAAGACCACCTTGAACGACGGGCGGATGAAGAAAGCACGGAGTTTGGATCAAGTCAGAAGTCGTTGGCAAAGTATGAAGAAGAAGAACGACGAAGGATTCAAGAAAATTTGGAAGGGGCCCAGGAACTTGCCACCAAATTGGATCGAGAAAAGCGGAAACTGGAGTCACAGTTGGAGACTCTGGACTTGGGTGAAGGGAAGAACCAAGTCAAGAATCAATCAGATGAATATCGGCCCGCCAGTTGGATGGTGGCCACCAAGGACGGCCAGGAAAGCAACAAGGCCTTTTGCTCAGTCAAACTGAAGAGTTCAATCCAAGGTGAGATGCCTATTTTCGGAGGTAATCCACTGGAATTCATGACTTGGGCCAACATGTTCGAATCTTTGGTGCACAACACAAAGAGTTCGGATGCAGAGAAGATGGGCCTTCTGCGAGCTAGTCTCAGTCCGGATTGTCAGAAGGTGATTGATGGATTTTCCAATTCCAAAGAAGACTATCACGATGCCTTGAACGTACTCCACAAGCGGTTTGGAGACACCCAGGAATTGAGAAGAGCCCACCTTCAAGCATTGCGTGACCTCCCCGGAGTCAAGGATGGGGACCCAGATAACTTTCCCGCCTTTTCAGATTCCATTCAAGGTCATTTGAGGATCGTGACGAGACTCCTTCCCAAAGGAGATGGACTTTTGTCCGTACTGATGGATCAGCTTGAGCACAAGATGGACCGGGAACATTTCTTCCATTAGGATAACTACGCCAAAGAAATGGAGCTATCTGACAGGATCAGACATTTCGGTGAATGGTCCATGGAAAGAGCAAGAAGAGATCGATATTTCAAGCCTGAAGTCCATGGGAAAGTGCGCACCCGAATCAAAGCACAAGTTCATGGGGTACAAGCTCGCCCAGAATCAGAAGCATGAACATATCTGTCTCGGGCATCACAGAGAGAAATTCTGTGACACGTTCAGAAAGGCAGGAGTGACCAAAAGAAGAGAGATGGTCCAGAAGTTTCGTTTGTGCTATCTCTGCCTTGAAAAAGGACATCGAAGTTCAGAGTGCCCTCACAAAGACAACTGGAGATGTCGTAAAATGGTTGCGAAGGAAGGCATCATTCATGGTTGCATCAAGAGAGACGGCGAGAGGAGAGACCTCAAGAAGAACTCGAAACAAGGGGAAGCGAGGTCCAGTTGAATTCCGTTCAAAAAACGGGATGTCTTGGAGTCATTCCAGTCCGATGCATTTACAATGGCAAGGAGGTTTTGGCCAATGCATTGGTGGACGAGGGCTCAGACGCTTCATTGGTCAGTGAGACATTGGTAGCCAAACTTGGAATTCGACAGCCTAAAAAGAGAAAGGTTAGGCTCAATCTCGTATCAAGAAGAGTGGATCAACTCATCGGATCTGTCAAATTCAAGATCGGTAGAGAGAATGGTGAGGAAGAATCCGAATTTGAAGCCTTAGTCCTTCCTCGAGTGTGCCCCGCTCTAAAGCCGTATCCATGGACAAGCGTTCAGGGAACAATCGACAATTTGAAAGACCTTCCACTAAGCTACTGTAAGAACAACATCGACATATTGGTGGGATTCGACCATGCCGAGCTTTTGACACCTATGGAGGTGAGAACTGGAGCCGAGGATGAACCTTACGCCATCCATTGCAAGTTGGGTTGGGTGGTTCGAGGACGTCTCCCGGCCGTCATGGCCAACCCAAGTTCGGATCATTCAGTTAATTTCCCTTGAAGACGCATATGCCATGAAACTAATTGAAGACGGGACAAAAAAGCGATCAAGTGCGCCTGGATATGAGGTGGAACTGCCGTGGAAAGAAGGGGCCAGGCCAAGAAATGATCCTGAAATGGCAAAAAAGCGATTCCTAGCACTGAAAAAGAAGATGAACCGAAATAAAGAATTCGCTGAAGATTATTCCAAGGCCGTTGGGAAATATATCGAGAAGGGATTCGCCATCAAGATTGACGATCCTGAGGAGATCAATCACCCATATCAGAGATGGATTCCGCACCATGGCGTGTACAAGGATCCCACCCAACGAAAATTGAGGGTCGTCTTCGACTCGGCAGCGAAATATTTCGGCAAATCCCTCAACGATTGTCTTTACACTGGTCCTCCTCTTCAGAATGATCTTCCCAGCCTCCTCATTGGGTTCAGAGAGTATGAGGTGGTTAGCACGTCGGATATCGAGGCCATGTACAGCCAAATTGGCCTGAAGAAAGAGGATGCTCGATATCACCGATTTTTGTGGAGCGAAGGAGATGAGGAACCGGCACTGTTTGAGATGACTGGCGTGGTATTTGGAGACGCACCTTCGCCTTGTCAAGCAATCCATGTGTTGTGGAGAACTGCTGAAGAGTTTGGCAATCCGGAGATCTTGGACTTGGTCAAGACACGTTTCTACATGGATGATTATTTGAACAGTCATAAGACACGAGAGGAAGCCATGAAGACCAATGCGCTGATCACCAAGACCTTGAAAAACGGGAGCTTTCATCTCACAAAGTGGGCTTCAAACGTGCCTGAAGTCCTAAAAGCAATGGGCGAGGAAAGCGTGGAAAGGGTAGACCTATTTAGGGACGGTGGAAGAGTTCTAGGGATGCACTGGGACCCGCTCAGTGACACCATCTCGTTTACCTTGAAGAATCTTGGGAAAGAAACCCAATTCACAAGAAGGGCTCTTTTGGGCAGGGTCGCGGGAATCTTTGATCCTTTGGGACTTGGAGCGCCTTTTACAGTCAAAGGGAAGATCAGGATCCAACACCTGTCAAGGATACGGTTGGATTGGGATGATCTCATGAGTCCCGAGGAGCAAACATGGTGGGAAAAATGGTTGACGTCCGCAAGGGAATTGTCAAAAGTGCGATTTGGAAGGTGTTTGGTTCCAAATGACACCGTGGAATCACAAATGCACACTTTCTGCGATGCGAGTGAAGAAGCATTCTCTGCCATCACTTACCTTCGCCACACTTCAAAGGATGAAAGGATCGTTGTTACACTCGTGATTGCAAAAACCAGATTGGTCCCGAGAAGACCTTGACTAGGCGATGGGTAGAACCTGAAGCTTGGTACATGGGCTATAGTTTCCAAAGAAGTACTCAACTCAAACCCAGGATGATTAGCAATCGGTCTCGTTACTACACTACAACGGCTCTTCTCAACCAGGTTCTCCGACCTTCTGTTGATCCCCCTGAAGACTCAACAGTGATTCCATTGGCCTTTTGACGTTGTGCAAACCATATAACAAGCCGTTTGAATTAATTTAAAAAAATATATTTTTGATATCTAGAGATTCTTAAGTAAGTTACATGCTATCATAGAAACGGCTGATTTGCGACTATTAAAAGTAGCAAATCTATAATAAAAAAGCTTCTTAACCAAACAAGAGCTTTAAAGCTGACAGGTTAAATATTATTCTAAAATATAGAGACAGGATAGAAAGTTTCAGCGTCTAAAACTCTGAAAGAGACGAATAAAAGTGTTATACTTAGATGACTTCTGATTGCTTATTGGTCATAAAAAATAATGTAAAAAGTTGTCCACTTGTGTTTCAGTAGCCTTGAGAATCTCCTTCATGAAAAACAAGGCCAGATAATGTGGACAGTGTTCGTCACTTTGTTTCTCTCTTCAATTATTTCCCGAAATTCATTGATGGTCTGTCGATAATCATCGATGACAAAGGAAGCCTTTCTCATCTAATCTGGCCTTCTTGTCCTTTCTTCCTGACACCGTTTTTGAGTAAGAAGTAAGATCACCTTGAACGTTCCCGAAACGGATTCATCTCCAATTTATTGTCGAGCTTTTCTCACGTTTATTTCTAAAAGGTAGGATATATCCATGTTATTGTGAAAGTTGCTTCACCGAAGTCGAGGGTCTTCATTCTCATTGAAATAGATTCAAGAGGGAGAAAGTTTCGGTTCTCGTCTATCACAGCTCCATAAATATGATCGAAATCTGGCGGCTTCTCTCATCTTGTCGTCTCCCTCAATGTCACACTAAGGAATGAAGGAAGCAATTCCAGAAAATCAATTGGGAGGCTCAATCGAGGAACAGCCTATCCATCATTAATTGGTTTCATTTGTCAGATCCACACTCGACCGCTGGTTGGTTGGTTGTTTGATTGGTCGCTTCATGGCTCGATTTCGTTTAGGTGGCCGCTCTTGATTTGCTTGTTGATAAAATCATCATAGGAATTCTTGTTCATGATTTTTGAAAATGGAGAGGTCCCGGGAACCACGAGAAACATAGATGTATTTTAAAAAATTCGAAAAGGAACTAATCGGTTACGGGAATGAAGAAGGGGACCAACAGGGACAGGGAGAAGAAAGTGGGTGCTTGAGTTACTGTTTTAGCAGGGAGGGGCTATTCATGTTGCCTGGGAACACGTGTGTTCATCGAGAAAAAGAAACCTCCTTTCAAGAATCGCGTCATTGGTGTCGGTTACCGTAGTGTAGTAGTTGCAATGGTGGTGGTGTTTGCCAAAGTCAATGCGTTGTTAGTAAGATGGGGATGATGAGAAGAATAATTAAGTTGTGATGGGTGGGTGTCTTCATAATCAGGAAAGGGGGAGAAGAAGAGAAGTACAGGCAGCGAGAGATGATCGATCGTCTCTATTATTCTCATAGGGTTGGTTTGAAGAGGAAGAAGGAGCCTCCAAAGTGAACTGGCTGATTGATGGCTCAAATTTTGGCCACTTTCTGTGGCAATCTGGGAGAATCATCCTCTCCTCCTCCACTTTTACTACTTGCATACCGTTTGACACCATTCTTTGAAGGCGTACTGGCCATACCTGAAAAAGTAATACATGAGTCCAAAAGTAGGCGATGAAAAAAGAATAATAATTATTTTTAAAAAACAAGTAACTAAAAATATGAGTTAATAGTTGAGCTATTTTGCGAGTTCTAAACATTTTTGACTTAATCAAACTTTTCTGCTATTTTCCAACTGTTTGCACATTTTGCTGTACGTATATGTTTCATTTATTTCTTCTCAACTATGTTGATTTTTTTTCTCAACTTTTAGGTAAAACAGAGCGCGATTTTTTTGCCATTGTGGCGGATCTATGATCCGTCCAACCAACGTAAGACGGATGCCTCTCATACGGAGAAGACATCCGAACGAGTGTAAGATGGTAGAACAACTGATTTATTGGCTAAACGTGACAGGGTCGCTACACAGCTCCCCCGAGCTTCCGACTACGAGAAACTCGGGCACGAAAATCGAAAGGTCCCCATTTGCCGCCATTTTTGCCAATTGTTTCGGCATATTTGAACTATTTTGTCCAAAAATGACCACTAATAGGTTCACTTCATTGCCATTTTCACAAAATAAAACTCAGCCCCTTCGCGATGAGAAGGAAACAATAGCCTGAACTCTTTATTAAATCAAGTTGGAATCAATCCATCAAAACCCCAGTTTGTTCCTCTTGCTTTTGATTCATGGTTTCTTTCTTACCGCGCCCTGCTTCACGGCGGCCTCCATCTCAACTGAAGTCCATGGCATGCGAATCGGTTCCGAGGAGGCGGTGGGCGTGGCTGCCGCCCAAGCCTGACGAAGCTCCAACCGAGGTCAACCCATTAGCGCCCAACCCGCCCGCGTGACTGTCCTTTTGCACCGACTCAAACAGACTGGCCAGATCCGGGGTGTTGCGAATTTGGTTGAGGAAATCGTTCATTTGCGGATGTTTGTCTAGTAAATACCAAGGAAAGATATCAGATAGGGTTGGTTGGCTTAGTAAGACTTGTTCAAGTTAGTTGTGATTAGTATTCAGACCACTTCTTACCGGCACCGGGCACGTGGGCGAGTGTGGCCACGGCTCTCAGAGCCGATCGTTTGAGCTCGTCTTGCTTCTCGTATTCCTGCTTGACGGCGTTGGCCTTGACTTTGGTGGTGACGGTGGCCTTCAAAGGCTCCACGAGCTTGTCCAGACGAGTGAGCACGGCCACGGGACACAATTGAGCTGCACGCATCACCATCAGATAGGTCAACATCTTGATGTCGTAGTGGTCCTTGAGACCGTCCTGGACGTGGCTCAAGAACTCGAAAATGTCCAAACGATCCACACACGTGTCTAGTAGGGTGTACATGCACTCAAAAGCAGCCTTGCGCAGATCCAACCCATCGTCCACCTCATGCTTGAATGGACCCATTTCCACCTCTCGGATGAGCTCTTTGCGTTTCTAAAGAGTCATCACAACAGGATCACATTGGGTTCTCAGGTAGTACTCTTTAGCTTCTGACGTATTCTTACCTGGGTCTCGTTGTACAAATGGGGCAAGGTGGATCGGAGGAGGTCTCGAATCAAGGAAGGCTTGTTGTGAGCCGCCGAGTTGAAGGCCACCAAGGCCACCCGACGAACACTCAGGTCCGGATCCTCGAGGGTCTTGAGGAACTCACCAATGGTATCTTTCAGCAAGGCGTCAATGGCCTGGGGTTGATCGGAGATGGTGAACTTCATGGCCGTGACCACGGTGGTTCGCATCAGAGGGGATGGCGAATTCAGCGCTGATTGTAATTCAGGAAGTAACTTCTCGGGATCGATGAGACAGAGCTTGCCCAAGCATTCGGCCACCACGTTCCTTGTGCCTTCTTCCTGGCATTGACAGTGCTTGAAGAGCTGCGCCCAAATCGCTGGGATGTACGGGCCCAAAATCTTGACGCTATTGGTGTTCACCGACTGAGCCGAGATGATCTACAGATAAACAAGGAAGAGGACATGATCAGATTCAGTGGGATGACCAATGAATGGATTTTGGCAGCGAACCTCTTTCAGGGAGTGCAGAAGGAGATATTGACGCTTGGATTGGGTCTCGATCTCGTGGAGCACAAACGGGAGATACTCTTTGAGATTGCCCAAACTGATGTTACCCAAAGCGTAGGAAGCCGCGGATTTGACCTCCTCGTTGACGTTGTTGAAGCTGTCCAAGACAATCTCCTTCATGTTTCCAGTCTGGCTCAAATCACTAATCGAAACAAAAAGAACCCAGGATATTATTGAGTCACTCATAGCCAAAGCTACATAGAAGTAGCAAAACAGATGCTGTACTCACATAGTGCGTCCAATCTCGGCCAAGGCCAATAGCGCAAAGATCTTCTGATGGGGCAAATTGTTGGGTGCATTGGTCAATTGGGCCGAGAACTGTTGCACCACGACCATGGCCTCGCCCGGACTTTGGGTCTCGACCACGGCCGCCACGCATTTGGCGATGGAAGCCCGACCTTGCTTGTGAATATTGGCGCCATTCACGTCGTGCACGGGTCCAACGAGCAAATCCAGCAGTCTTTTCGAGCTCAGATCGGGCACGGATTTGGCGTACACGAGGGCTTGGAAGAAGCTCTTGAGAGCCACAAGAGCGGCTCCTTGAAGTAAAGGCGAGAGTGTGAGTCGGAGAGCTTCCGGCAGACTCGTGCTGGCCACCACGCCCAACATGGGCGTGTCCGTTCGGGCGATCGACGTGAGGAGCACCAAGGTGAGCTGGGCAATGTGTAGATCGGCTTCGGAAATCAGGTTGGACAGTTCGCTCACCACTGGGGTTAGATTTTGCAACTGAGCCGGTTGATTGTAGTTGCGAACCTGAAAGAGGAAGGAGATTATGATGATGGGAATGTTGGGCAATAGCACCTTCATATTATAATCAAGGGACGAACAAGGAAAAGGAACCAAATTTACTTCATTAAGTCCGATTTGAGTTGAGTCCTCTCCAAACATTATGCATTGCTAACTTTTTTGAGGGGCAAATTCTCCACTGTCAGTAGTTTCTTGGAATGAACGAAATATTTGACCGAGTCTAATCATTCAAGAATCGGTGAACAGCTTTCAAGCGTTTTTTGACGAATCCGATCTAATCGAAATGGCATTCAAAAGAGTCTTAAGCTTCAGTCGTTTTAAATGCTGCTATGAAAAACAACAGGTTGAGGAAAAGGAAAAAGTCGTGTTTAACGTTGCTTTTTTGTGATACCTACAGAATCAAAAGGCTTCACATCTAATGTTCATCATACGACCATCATCATGCTTAATCTCCTAAATAGAAAATTTGGCACATTTGGTAAACCTTTTGGATCAGGATTTATCTTTCACTTACTCAGATGCATCTGCAATTGGGGTTCTGCCATTTTTCCTACATGAACCTCATTCCTCTGATCGATCGCTATTTTTAATACTCTTTTGATTAGTTCAAACACTTACCAGGGTGTCGAGCAGAACGAGTGTGGAGAGTTTGAGTGTTCTTTGGTTCTTGCGCAGAAAACTAGCTAGAATGGGCATGGCCTCGGGCAAAATGGACACGAGGTCGATGTTGAGGCTGGAATTGGCCACCCGAGTCAGGGCCTTCACCGTGGTCAGTCTCGTGATCTCGTTCTTGAGCCGGTCCAACAGAATGGGCAGACAACTGCCCAATTCCGCCTTCAAGTGATCGCCCAAATGGGCCAAAATCCGACCCATGCAAGAAATAGCTCGCTCTTTGACCTCCTGATCGATATCCGAGGCCTTCAAACGCACGAAACAACACTCGTAGATCTGGCAAATCAAAGTCAAATAAAATACTACGATTAAATCCCAGACTTTTTAGTAATTCTTAACAATCCCACCTGTGCTACGTAGGGCTTGAAGCTCTGTGTGGACTCGTTGGCCTTGTCCTCCAAAGGTCGAATAACCATGACCAGGGATTCCAAGACCACCAAGGCCTCGGAAGAGATCTTATAGAACGGATCCGACACGGCTGAGATGATGGTGGGAACAAGGATCGGAGCATGTGGGTGGAAAACCGATGGCGGCTGATTGTTGACCAACAGATGCTGGATGAAAGCCAACGTGTCGATCTTCATGTTCGAGGTGGACTGCTTCTCGCTCAATGAGTACTGAATGCCCGGAATGACGGCGGAAATGTGCTCAGAAAGCGCCCCCGGCAACACCAGGATCAATTGCGTGAGCAAACTGAAACACCCTTGTCGAGTCTTGACGCTCTTCTCCTTCATCTGTTTGTGCAGGGCCCTCACGATATCGGGCACTTGTCGCTGCAATTGCAACGCTGGACCATCTTCGGCAATCTCCATGGAATTCGGGTCGCGCGAGACTGAAAGAGTTGGAATCGATTAGACTAGAGCGAGGGTTAAGCACAATCCGGGTTATTGAGGGAGGGTCTTGATTACCCTTGATGACGGGCTTGGTTTGACGCAAGAGAGCCACAAAAGCATGAAAGATGTCGGCCTTGACGTTTTCCTCGCGTTCTTTGAACCGCGAAATCAAGGCCGGCGACACTTTACGGTAGAATTCGTGTAACATTTCGTGTCGAGTGGCGATGATGGCTTCCAGACATTTGGCCGCGGATCGGCGCACTTTCCAGCTCATGTCGTCATCGTCCGAGTATTCCTCATCGGATTCGTCCTCCTTGAGAATTGTCAAAGCATGGAGTAAATCGGGTCATGAACTGTCGATGAGTTTTCTTTGTCTTACCTCTTCCTCGTCGCATTCCATCGAGTCATCCTCGTCGGCATCGTCGTAGTTGTAATTGGGATCATGGCACATGTATTTCAGACACATGTCCATGATGGTCGGGATGTAGGGCGTGATCTCTTTCGAGCATTTGTACACCATGTTTTCACCTGAAGACGCATCGATATTGCATAACAACTGACCGTCAAATACTGGAAGGGACTACTTACAGGCCTGGAGACAATGCTCGCGGAGCTCGTCATCTTCCACCACCGCGAATTTCAACACCATGGGCACGACTTTCTCGACGTGATCCCCAAAGCGATGTCCGGATTGGCGGCAAATCGTGCCCACAGCTTGAATATAGGTCCGCAAATTTTGCGCCGACGACGACCCATTGGCATTGCCGGCCAATTGAAGCTCCTTCAACAGCGAATCCAACAATTTCATGTACAAAGTTTGATCACACGTCATGACCAAATGACCCAAAGCGATGATCGTCCTAGAAGCAAATGGAGGGAAATCAATGACCACGGATGTCGTTTGAGCAGGCATCGATTGACGGCAAACTTACCGCTTTCGAACGGCCAAACGCGGGGCTTTCAACTGAGGTTGGAGCGCTTCCAAGAGATTGGGATGGAACTGAACGAGGACCACGCCAAATCGGGACAAGAGATCGCCCAGAATATCCAGGGCCTCCAATTGCACGGACACATCGGCTTGTTGCGCCACGGCCGCGCTCAGCCGACCCACGATGGTTTTGCACACCGAGGCGGCCAAATTGGGCGTGGTGAGCGGCAACTCGTTGATCACGGTCTTGAGGCCGATGGACGAGATGTCCCGCAACTGTTCCTTGTCGCCCACCATGTTGTTGCAGAGATTGTCCACGATGGCCTCGACCTGATGTTCCTTGACCTTGCCCACGAGGGGTCCGAGACAGCGGACGGCCAGATTCTGGACCTCTCCGTTCTTGTCCTCGAGCAATCGCAAGAGCATGCGCACCACTTTGCGCTCCGAGTCGTCGTCCAGTTTGATCGAGTCCTTTTGCAACTCGCTCATGAGATCGTTGGTGGCCATGAAGCGAAAGTCCTTGTCCGACGAGGTCATCTACGACAACAAAGAGCGCCATCACGATCCCTTACAATGTCACTCGATCAACTTGGACGAGGAGACTAAAAACCTCAAGCCCGCACGCCCCGATTGACAGAGATCAAACTCAAAAGACCGGATACGGAACGCTAATATGTCGTGCTAGGGTTTTTTTAAATTTGATTTTGATGCCTATTTTGACATTGGATTCCCTCTTGGCTCGTGCACGGCATTCGTTCGTGCTGCCGCGTGGGGGGGGGTTATACACACTTGGAATTTCAAGAGGAATTACTGTCCCATGAAACTGTACTTTAATTGAATTAGATTCAACCCGACTCCAAGTTAGCTAAAAAAAATACTATTTAATAACCCTTATTGGTTGGCCTCCATGAAAAGCACATCCTTAAAATCCAGGACAAAGAGTGTATTAGCTCCTTTTGAAAGGCTCTCTCTCTATTTGTAATTGACGTTTTCTCTCCATTCTTACATTAAAAAACATCCAAAACACGTAGTTATGATTGCGTTTACCTTCTCCAAGAGATTGGAGATCTGATACGAAACCCCCGACATGATGAAGAAGCTGAAGCCGGAGAGGAGGAGGATGTCGTTGTTCTGGCCAAAGTCGACCTCGTTCGAAAGTGTTGAAACCCGCGTTGGTTAGGCCGTCGCCTTGATGGGCGGACTGAGTGAGAACGGCCAACAACGGGCCCACTCCAACCGATTGGCGGCCTCAATGACCTCTTTCTTTTCGATGGCAACCACTCAAGCAATCCAGCAATTCACCACGATCAACGAGCGGACGGACGGACAATGGCGTCCAAGAGCCTCAGGACGAAGGCGGGCTGATGATGAATGAATCCGACCGGAAGGATGCCCCGGGTGATAAACTGGGTAATGTCAAGCTCCAAGTTCTTCCACGGGACGTGCTGAATCACGGTTGGCAACCGACGACAAACCACTCAACGAACGAAGACTCGCCGACAACTCGCTTCGGGATCGCTGCACACCACTACTGTTCTGCTGCTCTTTCTCTCCGTTTTTAGTGGACTTCTCCGGTCCGGGAAACTGGGAGTGTGAGAGTTTCGAGACCGAGCTCACCTTCGAAAAAGCTCGAGTATGAGCTCGAAAGTTAAGGTGGCGGTGGGTGATTTTGATAGCCATGAGAGGGTGTTATTCCCCTGATCGACAACCTCCAATTACATTGCCACGGAATACTGCCAGGTTAAACGGTCGTTACCCTTGAACTGAGCCGGATTGAAAGTTTTTTTTTTTTTTGATCAAGTTCAACTTGTTGGGGACGAACCGAATCGAATAAAATCTAGAATCTCTAGAAAAAGTTCATCTGCTCGTGTCATGAACTATCAACAATTGATTCTGAATGAGAAAGATCCAAAGTCCAAAAAAAAACAATAATGAGATGATCGAAAAAATAAACGCAGGTTTTTGATGAGTGTATGCTAATGAGTACGCGAGTTTTCTTAGCTCAAGGCCGTTGGTATTCCAAAGTGGCATCAACTATCCACGGAACTCTAAAAAATACCATTTCCCGCTTTTATATCCTGCTTTAAGATATAAATCAATAAAAAATCATGGTCATAGTCTTGCACAGAATCAAAGAGATAATGATAATTAACTTTTTTATGAAATGCCAATATGAGAATTAAACGAGCCAAAGCACCCCAGGAACGATCAATTCACGATTATTTGGTGCTGTAAATGCTTCTCTGACTACAAAGTAAATCCGTAAAAAGAAAGTAAAAACATGCATGGCACTAAAAAAAGAAAAGTGCGAATACTCCTGATCAGCTGATATGAAAAGGAACAATTTTCATTTTCATTTCAAAAGAAAGTGCAACACTAGGCATCGAAAATAAGCTCGACTTTGTTTTTAATTGGTCTCCCACTACAACGTTCCAACTCGAACACTACTCCGCAACAGCATTGGTCTCAAAAGACGGCAGCGTCAAAACTGGCACATTTAGAGGCAAAATTTAACACCACAGACCTTTCAAAGGCATTGTCCACCCAGTTAGAGGCAGATGTTAATTGATTGAATTCAAGTTTTCGATCTTTGTGGTTGGAGCTAAAATCTTCAGGATCAGATTCAATTTTTGTACCGATTTAAGTAGCGTGTAATTGATACTTGATTGGCCAGAAGTCATCACAATGGACAAGTAAAAGAATAATGTGGTAACCCTGAGCGTCAACACCGCTGTCGCTATAGAGTGACCAAATTTGATCGACTCATCAACTGTGATACGAGAACAGTTGCGTTTCCACATCTCAATCGAACTTGGCACCAAACACCCATGTTTCCATAAGGTTCTTAAAAAGCACTATTCCAAACAGTCGGCAAGCGAAAGTTCTTTTGAATTAGTAAAGTATCGGCCAAGCGACTTTTTCAAATTTGCAGCTAATCGTCACTTGCACCCGGCAACTATGTGGGAAACAAAAAAGTCAGAGTTCTAAAAAGACTTGGGATGGTTTAAAAAACTCGACGCGATTACTCGAGCTCGAGTCTAACTCGAGAGGAATGTGGGAAGATGTTCCAGCTCCATTTATGCTCATATACAAGTTGAAGTTAAAAGGGGTATTCGGGACGATTCTTCAGATATTCGGCTACTTTTCCGTAGTTTTCCACTCTGGGAATGAGGCTGAGAAGTTGAGGAAATCCTTGCATCTTGGCCAGGATATCTTTTTGAATGCCCCCCATGCCCGCAGATTGGAGCTCCTCAGTGTTATTCAGGAACTGTAAGCCTACGTAGACGGCTAAATCCCCGTAGCTCATCTTGTTGCCGGTGAAGTACTCTCCGCCTTGTTTTTGCAAAAGCTTATCCGCGATCTTAAGGAAAGCCACCATATGTTTGTCCTTGAAGGCTTCAATGTTGGCCTTCTTCCGCGTCTCATCATCGCAATACCGAATGCCATAATACTCTTTCAAAAGACAACAAAGTGTCAAAAATTTCAAGATTTCATCCAATAAGGAAACTTACTTTCAAACAAATCCTTAGTATGTTCCACGATGGCATCTGCTCGTGCCTGTTCCAACTCATTGTCCCCGGCCAAACCCAACTTTTTGGCTACAAAACGGGCAATGGTCAAGGATTGACCCACTTCCTCCCCATCCCACGTTAACATAGGTAGGGACTCAAACATCATGTCTAAATGTACATGAATGTCTTTTTAAATGAGTTATTACTTATTTCAAAACCATTAGCGAGTTTTTACCCAACTTTCGGTCTGGCCAATCCTTGAATTCAACAATATCTTCCTTGTAATCAGTCCCCGAGGCTGCCAAAACCATTCGGATGAGTTCGGCTCGACCTCGGAGTGGGAAATAGACCAATTTGATTTTTGGAGCCATGTTAGCTTCTGAACAATTCTGATACTAACAAGCGAAATACTTGGTGAAGCTGTGATATACAATAGTTATCTCTCTGGAGGTGGGCTGGGAGTTTTTTTCCTGCCTCATTCATCAGTTGTTCAAAACGTTGCGTCGATGTCGTCAAGATAATTTGTGGCACCATGGAAACCCATTACTGGACTTCATGTCAATTCTTTAATAAGTTTGTGTTAATGATAAATTTGGCGAGTGATCTTTGGGCCCTCTTGATTAGAATCCCCGACTGTTTTCCGGGAAATCAGAACAGTTTTAGAGAAAAATTATTTCAAGTGCATTTTTCACTTGTGGACCTAAAGTAAAGGAAAGTAAAAAGCTTTTTTCCCAAGGGGCAAAATAAAGTTCAATCCATGGTGTGTACTTAGTTTCTTAACAATTCTTTGAGTAAATACAAATGTAAAAAGATGATAAATCCGTGATTTCAAAGTTATAAATTATGTTTGGTTGTCTCATAAACAGAAAGTTGCGCGCCATAATCTAACTGTTGTCAGGACTTGCTGAGTGTAAGCCGTGTTGTTTCTGTAGCAAATCAGGCTTGCCAACCGAGGACGTGCTAGCCTGTCAGATATTACAGATCTTACAGATGTCTCTTTTGCCCACATGTAATACGTTTTAGTGGTCAGTCTTAACAAAAGACAGTTTAGCAAATATTTTCCGTATAGTATAGAGAAAGATGGAAAAAACTTTTTCAGCTCACTGAGACCGACAAAAATACTGGTCGTCAGAGTATATTTTGGATTATGAGCCCTATATTTCTAACAAATCTTCGTAAACAGACTTTTCAGCGTTGCCAAAATCTGACATCATAATGCCAGTTTTAAAGGTCAAACATACTTATAAATAAGAATGCCGAAATAGATGTCTCG
>JAAGOF010000042.1:40972-58220 GCA_010645155.1 Tigriopus japonicus
CAATCAGAGTTGGGTCAATTACTTGAAAAATGTAGTAATTTACAATTACTTTATCAAAAAATGTAATTAATTGCAATTACATTTACATCATCCGAAAATGCAATTGACTTCAATTACATGTAAATTGCATCACAATTACATGTCAATCACAGTTCTTCTGTATCTTTCACCATTTTGCTTTTTCAGAACGATGAAAAATAAACAGATCTGCCATTTTTAAGTGAAATGCACCAACTGGCAACTTATAATGGCTGAAAGGTTAATATGAAATTGTGGCTTACAAAAATCAAAAGCTTATGAACGGACTTAAATATCAAAAATATACCACCAATCACAAAGCATATTTTTCTTTTCCAGAAAACACGAAAATTGTACATATACATAAAGTTAACGATGTTTCAAACTTTTTTTGCACCTCATTTGTCTGCCCTTGGTTGTAAAAAGCCCTAAATCCTGACCCAAAAGTCATGGTCAAAAGCTCTTGTAGTTTAAAAGTATTTAAACATCATAGCTTGGGTGTGTATTGAAACAAAAGCTACCTGTTCAGGGCATCACATTGACCACAAATTGATGACAAAATAATTGTTTTGAAGTAGTCGTAAACACTAACTATTTCAGGGTAGCCATATAACTCCCCCCAGTGAGGGAGTAGAACGAGAGAACGATAAGCAGAAACATTACAATGAAAACTAGGTTTGGAAGGATGAGGGGCGAGCTTTCCTGGTGGGATTCTTTCTGGTCAAGGCCGGTGATGGCACTCTCGGAGCGGGTGACCTCGGAGGCCTTCCTCGCCTAGGTGGCACCGCCATTGCATCATAGTCCCAAGGAGAAACATGTGCAGGCTTGAGGCGGTCAATGGAAAACTCCTCCTCCTGACCTCCATAATCCAGTGTGAAGGTCTTTTCTCCTGTTCGCACCACTCTGTACGGGCCTGTATATGGACATTGCAACGGAGTAGTTCGGGGCCCCCTCCTCACAAACACAAAAGGGGAGCTCTGTAGATCCGGAGGCACATATACTTGTGGCATACCGTGTCTTGTTGCTGGGAAGGGTGCCAAAGTACCCATAGTGGCCCGCAGTCGCCTCAGGTGCTCATTATGGCTCACTTGGCCCTTGGGCTCCGGAAGAAAATCCCCTGGGACTGTCGTGAGAGCTCCAAACACCATCTCAGCCGAAGAGGTGCCGAAATCTTCCTTTGGACTCGTGCGTATCCCCAGCAAAACCCATGGCAGGTGGTCCAGCCAGGATGACCCAGTCTCCTGCAAGGTGGCCTTGAGGCTGGGGAAGAGCCAAAAGCGTCCACCAATCTCGTTTTGAGAAGTTGGTACTTGTTCACGTCTGGTGTTGCTGGCAGGCACATGATATCACCTATCAGCCTCCTGGAAGCGGCATCAATGGCTGCCAGGGCATGAGAGTACTTGGTAGCATCGGCAGTTACCTTCTTGACTCGAAACTCCTCCTCAATGGCAGCTAGCCAGAGCTCGGCATCCTCTGGGTCAAAAGCAGGGAGTTTGGGGGCCACAGCATGGATCGCGAGGCCTCCCTGAGAGGTCCCCGCTTGGGGCGGGGCCACTTGATCCAAAGCCGCTTTGACTGCCGTAGCAATGCTTTGTTGAAGTTGGGCCATGGTGTAAAGGGGCTGCTCCTCCTTGGCTGGATTCTGAGGTTGATCCATGATAATGGCCGTATTTGACTCGTAATGGGCAATTTCTACTCAAACGGAGAAAGAAACGTCGGGGTCACCATTGAAGTAGTCGTAAACACTAACTATTTCAGGGTAGCCATAGTTTTGCAATTAAAAACTGATACATGGGTTTTATGGTTAATTTGAGGAAGATAAGTTTTGAAAAGTAATTGGTAAATTGTACCTGAAAATTCGTCAATTACACGGCCACAAATATAGCTAATTACAATTACTTGGCCTAAATATGTAGTTAATTACAATTACTTGGCCTAAATATGTAGTTAATTACAATTACATGTAATTGTGATTGAAATTACCTAATTGCAGTTGCAATTACTATTACTCCCCATCCCTGAACACAATTTCAAGAAAGCAGAAAGTAACATGCTTTAGTTCATTAAATAAAGGTGCAGGCATTAAGCGCCCTAGTACCTTTCTAGCCCATTTTATGTGGCAACAGCTTGCACTTTTCTTCAAACTGATCTACTTGTAGAGGTCAATAGTCATACACCAGTTCTGGACAAAATAGTGCCCTGAGAATTGGAAATCAAGCAGCTATAGTGTAGGGGTTGAGCATCCGCCAACTACCTGCAACATCTCTGGTTGGAATCCTGGGCTTGCCAAGTTCTAGTGGCTTGTGGTATTAAGCTACATGCACTAGTCATGGCCTTTGATGGCTTAAATGGGAGAACCTGAGGTCATTCCCAGGGGTTGAGGTAAAGATTAATGCTTGTCAAGTGGAGCGGACACATCCCCACAGTGTGTCCAGCCTCTATCAGATCTCAGCTGCGAAAGCTATGAAATGGTTTTTGGATCCCTGGAAAAAGAACAAAGAGAGGTTGCGTAATTCAAATATCCTGATTCCCCATTGAAGAAAAATGATTGCAGACAGTACAGCTTTTTCTTTTTTTCTTTCTGGCCCACAGTGGTTGAAGACCAAGCTCAAACCCCAATCTCTGGATTCAAGTTAAATCTTTTCTCAATCTCCAGATCCTCACTGAATTCCCAGATTCAAGTGTGCTCTTGGGGATGTATGGATACCCAATAAAGAGATAGTTAATACATTAATATGGATCATTTTGTCAACTTTGGCGCTTTCCAACAAAACACCAGCCCCAAGTCTAGGCTATCTTTGACCATGTAAGAGTTTGACAAAGATTTTTTATTTACTAGAAACAAAAGCACATGTCATGTAATAGATTTATTTCCTGACAAAGAAAAGGAGCTTTTAAATGAAACTTTTTAAGGAGAAAAACATACTATGTGGTAAACATTGACATAACAAGGCAGAAGAAAGGTAGAAGAAAGGTAGAAGCAAGAAAAGGTGCTAGGAAAACAGGGATGGAGGTATGGAAAAAGAGACATAAAGATAGAAAATCACCACATTAGTTATCGATCATGGGGCAGAATAAAACAGAACATTGGGTAAAAAGAAATTATCAATCAAAGAATTGAATAACTTTGACTAAATGTTACTCTAGCATGAAGGATATGTAATATCATTGCAGTGGTGATAAAAAATCCCCAACCCAACAAAAATATCCACATGTAAATCCAAAGAGCTTGTGCAATATTGACTTTGCTTGCTTTGGTAAGAATTTGGTCAAATACCTTGTCACCATCTCACTTGGATCTCTCACCACACGAATTAACTTAGGTGATTTGGAGGGAGTTGTCCAAGTGTGTCGATCATGGCCTTTGGATCACTGATTATGATTGAGCCAAGTTTAATGTTTTCCTTAATGGTTCACTCCAAAGTGCCCTCAACTGGCTGCTCAACCATTCTCACAAATGGGGCTTGTGAACAAATTCAAAATCTTGCATGGTGCCCTCATATGTAGTTTCAATGGAGCTGAAATGTAAACAACATTCAGGACCAGCCCACACTGTACATTCACTCCGGAAGAGGCAAAACACATTATAATTTTGTAAATGTGCCAACAATGTTCAATTGCATGTCGTTAAAACATTTTGGTTGGTTAAGGAGTATGTTACTGACAAAGAGTGTTCCATGAAGGAATATTCCCGCTCCTTGCCACTTTTGGGCTGCTAATGTTTTTTATTGGTAGTTGTTTGCATTGAAAAACGGTTCAACGCTAAATTTTGACTCCAAAGGGTTGAGTTTGGAGGGTGGCAGACTGATACTCAGCCGGGACTGAACCCCAGACATCAGCATGACAAAACACAGTTTGCGTTATATCATGCCTCACCCACTTGTCACCCATTTTGCACTGATAAATTGGTTCAGCATTACATATTTTGAACACTTTTTAATCATCATGAATTTTGTCTCTTCTCAAATGCATGCACAGTGCTGACTGGCCTTGAGAAATGTCAATACTGAGCACCCATAGCAAGGGACAACTAGCAATCTGTTCACAGGATTAATTCTTGCTCATTATTGGCCAGTATTCCTCAAATACCCATTTTTCTTGGACCAATCTTCAATTGTGATATTTCCCTTTAGGGATGATAGACTCATCATTGTCAACAAGGACATTAAGACTGCCAATCTTGAAGGGGTGTTATTGCAACCAAATGGAGCATACCTCTCTACATTTGCAGAACCACTTTCCAACAATGAGCTAACATGATACTTTTGGGCAAGCTGATTTGGAAGTGCTCTCAAAGAGATCCTACCAATGGTGTGCAGGACAATACAGGATTGAAGCCTTCCCATCTGACTTCACAACTGTTATGACATTTCTGCAAATAGGACATACAGGTGCTTCATGCCTCACACATCCTTGATGTTTCAAAAGCTGCAGAGCACTTTAGTTTGTTTGTATTGGGTGAGTGCCATTTGGCAATGACATGGGGACCTTGAATCCAGAGATTAAGGGTTGAGGTTGGTCTTCAATCTTACATGTCTATCAGCTGTGCCCAAGTGTGTGCAATAGTATTTCTGCAATATGCAACCATCATAATTGAATCCCCCAACCTCCCTTTGTTGTTTTATCCACGGAACTCCAAGGACCTCACATTGTCACAATTATCAACTATTTTAGGTGCAATCCACGCTAGATTTTGGCTGAAAACTTTTGTAGTTCCATTTGAAGTCCATCCATTAAACATTTAAGGCACTTTTAGTTTGTCCAAACCCGTTTGATGACCTTTACCATCCGCAAATACACGCGGATCATGGAAAGCGCGTGTCATAGCCACGTCAAAGAAATTATAAGTGGGGCATTTCACGGCTCCATGTCATTTACTATTTCAACCTAAAGCCTTTTATTATCCATAACTTAGTAGCCTTGACTTCAACACGTCGCATCAAAGCGCTAGAGCTAAGCTAAAAAAAAGGTGCACTAATGCCGACTATCCCTACAGGCCTAGCAACTCGAGCTCGAGCTGAACTCGATCCCAAATTCGAGGCCATCACTACCGTAAACTGACTGCCAAGCATGAGATCATTCACGCTCCGGAACTTTAGATTTCATTGAGCCTACCCAATACTACTCGACGCCCATCCCCGGTCTCGTTGATTGATTCACCCGCCGACTCACCCGCTGATTGGCTCCACCGTTGGTGCGGCTAGCTACGCGCGACGATTTGTCCCCTTCGATTGGATCGGTTTGCCATACCCTCGTGATCGCTGGAATAAGTGATTGACTGATGGCGGGCAAACGCGGGGCGTCCTCGGATCTGAACCACGACAATTGGGACCAAGAGGAGGAGCCCGAGCAGGCCGGCACCTTCAGTCAGGCCTCGCAAGATGAGCTCAAAACCCGCGTCATCCGAAAGGCCAAACGAAGAGCCCGCCCCCCGCAAGTAAGAAAGCCAGAAAAAAAGAAGCGCCTTTTTGTTACAGAATCCAATGAACCTGAAAGAGAGTGCTAAATGGTCTGACCTTTCTTAGCTTTGGCCCGGGGACTCGCTCGCCGTTTCACGATCCCTCATGAAAGACCTCGCTCGTTATGATTTGGCGCTTAGTTTTTCGTCATGGTTGACCGAATAACGACAACCCTCTCCGTGGTATCTCGCGATCCACAACCCCGTTTCTACTTCCATTAAGGTCGACTAGACAGACCCTCCTGCCCCCTGTTCCCGTTGGAACCTCCCTTGACCTCAGCCCTAAGAATGCCATTCCACTTAGTTGGCGAGCTAGATTCATCTTTTCCATCCTAATTTGAAGCGACTTAACTCGCGAATATGCCCGAATATCTCCATCAATGCCTTGATCATGCGCTCTCTTTCTTTTGAATTTTCTTAGGACGGCCAACCCGGCGCGTTTTCGGCCTTTGCCGGATTCGGGGCATCGGCCAATCCGGCGGCGCCGACCGCGGCCCCCGCTTCTGGGTTCGATTTCCTGAAAACCTCGGCCGCATCACCCGCCGTTTCCACGACTGAGGCCAGCGCCACCGCCAATGGGAGTGCCGCTTCCGCGAAAAACGCGCCCAGTTTGAGCGGCTTTGGCGGATTCGGCGGTACCGGTTCGGCTGGATGGACCTGCAGGTACGTTCTTCAAGACCTATTATATCTTGATTAACCGAACGACAGTGCAAACCCGTGTGCTTGATTCCGGTTAGCGCTTGCTTGGTGCCCAATAAAGGGAGTGATGCCCAATGCGTGTGTTGCACCACGCCCAAACCCGGGGGAGCCACGGGCGCGGGCGTTCCATCGACCGTCACCACCGCGACCACCAACACGTTGACGGGGTTTGGCGGGTTCGGCGCCCTCAAATCCAATGCCGCCGCCCAATGGACTTGCGAGTAAGTACTTTTAATTAAATGAAGCCAGCGTGAATTTGGCGTGAAATGACGGTGAAGGTCGAAGAGGTTAGGCCATTCTGGTAACCAAGAAGACGTTTCGATTCACTTCTTCATTTTCCCTCAATCTGTTCTTTGAAGGGGATTTCATATTGATGTGACGGAATCAAAAAGCCTCCCTTTAATATCGAATCAGTAATATTGAATTTGAATTTTTGGGAAATGTCTATTACGATCAATGCCAAGTGAATCATTAGGGCCGGGTAGCGAAAGCAATATAAAGGGTTTTTGTAATCAAGGCCGTATTTCTGCATAAGTTTTACGCTTCTCATTTGCAATTTTGCCTTAATTAATTATCTCTCAACTAAAACTTTAAGATTCTTGAAAGAAAATTTCAAAAGTAACCAAATGAAAGTTTGTTTGGGATTGAAATGACATCAAGTAGCTTTTCCCCCCGAGCAAAGTGTAAAAAATGCATTGTATCTCTTTGCAATATGGATCATGGATTGATATTTTCCAACGGATCACGTTGATTGTTACACGGTTTGATGTTTCCAGCGCTTGCATGGTACCCAACAAGGCCGAGGACGACGCGTGCGTCTGTTGCTCTACGCCCAAACCCGGTGCCACACCCAAACCTAGTGTGGCCTCCTCGTCCTCCGTTTTTGGAGCCTCGGCTATTTCCATCGCCCCTGGTGGTGGATTCAAATTTGGCGGTGGGGCCTCAACCACGCCCTCTTCGACCTCTTCGGGAGGGTTCAAATTCGGATCCAGTGGTCCATCCGTCGCCGATTCTGAGGTATCGGCCAAACCGGCTGCCGCTTCGTCCGGTTTCAAATTCGGCTCAACCACTAGCGACACTTCAGGGGCTTCTTCCGGTGGTGCGGGATTCAAGTTCGGCTCGAATGGCGCTAATACGGAATCTACCAAGGACAATGTCAAGGGATTCTCATTTGGTGCCACAAAGTCGGATTCGAATGCTTCGAGTCCGGCCCAACCGGCCTTCAGTTTTGGGTCGACTTCAGTGGGTGTTTCGTCTACGTCGACTAATGCCTCGTCTCCATCGATGACTAAGAAGTCGACGACGACTTATTCCGACAAATATTGCCATCAACTCAAGTGCTTGAACCAACAGATCGCCGAGTGGATCAAGAAACACGTGGACGAGAATCCGTTCGTGCTCCTCACACCCATTTTCGCCGACTACGACAAGTACCTCCAAGAGCTGGAGCCTATGAAAGCGAAAAACGAAGACACGAATACTCAAACTGCTCCCGCGGCCGTTGAAAAATCCGAAGCTCCTCGACCCTTTCAAACCACCACCCTCAGTGAAACGACGAGCAGCGAAGGAGCATCCTCTCGACCGCTTTTGGGTGCCGTGTTTGGCCAGAAACCCGAAGTCTCCACCACCGAATCGGAGAGTAATCCTATTCCGGCCTACAATCCATCGCCCAATGCGTCGTTTTCCTTTGCCGGACCGTCTTCCGCCACTTCGACGTCCATGACGGCGCCCAAGACCATGTTTTCATTCGGCACCACCAGTGTGGTGGCCAGTGTGGCCTCGACTTCCTCGATTAGTTCGATCCCTTCGGCCTCGACGTTCTCCTTCAGCGGGTCGAAAAGCTCGACTGGAGCAGCAGCGGCCGAGAAATCCCAAGCACCCGCATCCACCGCTGGGGGTGCTCTGTTCTCATTTGGCTCCTCAAATGCCACCAAAACCACTGAGGAAGGCTCCAAATCACTGTTCACTTTTGGGTCGAAACCGGCGGGATCCACGCCTTCGTTTGGCAGCACTGCAGCTGGATCTGCATCCGGATTCAGCTTTGGCAGTTCCGAGAGTAAAACCAACTCGGGGTTTTCTTTCGGGAGCACGGCATCATCGGCATCCTCTCCTTCCTCCGGGTAAGTTGTCCTCATTTTGGTCTCGTTGGATAAATCGATACAATCATAGTATGGAATGTAAATTTTTTATTGGTTGTTGACCAAAAATTACGTCAAGTACGGGGAACGCTTTGGCAGAAGAATAACTCTCTTTATGGGAATACAAGTTGATCCAGCATGAAGATCTCTTAATCTGTTCATGGATTTTGTTTTTGAATTTATGAACTTTTGGAGTTGTTTTTGTATTTCGTTCAGTAGAACTTTTTGATTTTCAGCACAATCGTATTTTGTAATCTCTAAACTTTTAACTAAAGCGTCATTTTGATCTTAGAAGTGACTTTTCTTGTGTCAGAACGTTGCATTCCCATTTAAGGTGGGCATGTTTGACCATCCCTGCTTGTGATTTCCTTCTGATAACCAAAAATCAAAGATCGATTGACTGGCTAATACTTGAACTGAACAGCTCGGAAGCTCTATGTACATTTTCATGGCTTTTAATACTTTCCTTAATCACGAAAGTAAATGCGTTATGCTTTGTAAAAAAGGTCCCCATGAATCATTTTTGTATTGCAGTTTCTCGTTCGCTACGGCGGCTTCAGCGGCGGCGTCCAATGCGGCTGCGTCGTCGGCAAACAGTGAAGATCCCGAGGAATCCGATGAACCGCCCAAAGTTGAAGTCAAGACCGTGGAAGAAGAGGGCTCCAAGTACTCGATCCGATGCAAACTGTTCTACAAATCCGGCTCCGAGTTCAAGGAGAAAGGTTTGGGCATGCTTCATCTCAAGGATGTGGACGATGGCAAGAAGACCCAAATGGTGGTGCGAGCCGAGACCAACTTGGGCAACATTCTCTTGAATATTTTGGTGACCGACAAGTTGAACGTGACCCAAAGAGCCAACAACATCCAATTCGTGTGCATCCCCAATCCCGAGATCAAAGGACTTGAACCCGGACCCGTGTCCATGTTGGCCAAGGTCAAGACGGCCGATATGGCCAAGGAGTTGGCCGCCAAATTGGACGAAGCCATTCAGAAATAAACAACGAGGCATTATCATAAGAATCCAATAATGCACACATGCCGAAAGATGGGAGAATAAAAAACCATAGTCTGACATGACAAAATCACTTGGCGTGTATTTAATACAAAAGAGTGCAAAGAAAGATAGGGTATGAAGGGGAGGGGGCAAATAGCATAATAAGCTGTCAGATCGATTTTTTGTAGTAGTGGTGGTGGTGGAACCAAGGGTAGAGCCTCTCGAACTACTTGAAACTCATGGTCTCGGGAAAGGTACAACCCGAGCGTTGAATAATCTCCTTAGCCGCATAGTTTCCGCACCTCACCGACGTTTCCGTATCCGCTCCCAAGGCCAATTGAGCCAGATATCCGCCCACAAAGGCATCCCCCGCCCCATTGGTGTCCACAATCTGCGAGCTACTCAACTTGTCCACGGGGAACAATTTGGTCTGACCGTTCTCCACCACCACCACGGGATCCGCTCCCTGCGTGATCACCACGGTCCTCGAACCCTGACCCTTGAACGGGATCTCGGCGATCTTCCGGGCGATCTCGGCCACATCCTCGGTCTCATAGCCCTGTTTCTCGGCAAAAGCCGCGGCTTCCGTCTCATTGCCAAAGACCAATCCGGACAAGGCCATGACTTTGAGCATGGGCTCACTGAAGAACTGCGGCAAAAACGGCGCCGACAGATTCATGGCAAAGATTTTACCCTCAGCCACGGCATGTTCGGCTACTTTGACCATGGAATCCGGACTCACGGTCAAGAAGAAGCCCGAGCTATAGTAGATCTTGGCCGCTTCCACCACGCCCCAATTGGGCTCCAAATGATCGGGGGTGAAGTGATTGGCCGCGTCGAGTTTGGTGACCAGCGATCGCTCTTGTCCCGTGATGAGCACGGCGCATTTACCCGTGGGATGCTCGGCGTGAATCTGATATTTGACCGTGACGCCGGCGTCGGTGGCGCACTTTTCCAAGGTGCTCCCGCTCTCATCCCGTCCCACACAGCCGAAGAAGGAACACACACCGGGTTGTCCCAGGATCCATTGAGCTACCCGCATGGAATTCTGCGTGGCACCCCCGGCAATATTCTCCACGGGATAGTCTTTTTTGAGCTCGTCGAACAGATCCTCCTTCTCGTATAAGATGGCATCATTGGCTTTGAGCTCGTATTTGGCCAAGAGCTCGGGCTTGACCACGGCCGAGATGTCCAACAATGGGTTGCCCATGCCCAAGATGGCGCCGGATTGGACTTTTCCACTCATGGTGTTGATGTGATTTATGGAAGAGAACTGAATTGATGGAGGGGTAGGTCTCGTTCGTTGAACTTTGCGTGTACTTCTTTCTCCACGTGGGTCTGTGTGTACGTTCAAGCGGGGATGTTCTGCGCTTGTGGATGAACAAAACGGACTGAGAGGCCGATTTGATGTTGACATGCCTTTTATGTTCTCGTAAGCTAGCTTAGAGTGGGAGAAAGAAGGAAAGACAGACAGAAAGAAAGAGGGCGAGGGCCCGGTAATCTTATAACTAAGGCCCAAGAGGAAATGAAACCGGAATAATCGTCGAGGGTCTGGATGGATACTCATCCTTTAAAGCCGGCATCGAGGTGTTCGGCGGCTTTGCTCTTCCCTACCCTACTACGTGCACTACACTACAACAAAAACATATGTGTGACCGGTTTCGGAAGTTGGATGATGGCAGTTTTACTGAGAGGCAAGAAGCGGTTTATTGGCTTAATTTTTTGTCGAAGAATATTCAAGAAACACTAATGCGTTACGTCGTGTCCATGATGAGTTGTTCCAATCGCGTTTTCTCTCGGGACAGGGCTTGGATTTCCAACTCAATGTTTTCCGTGTCTTGGATGATGGCTTGAGCCGTGGGAATACTGAAATCTTGGACGAGCTTGTAGTGGGACACGGCGAATTCTGAAAAAAAGAAATTATTCAAAGCTAAAATTGTTTTCAAGCTTTCACGGTGTAATTCATACTTTTTGAAGATATTCTCAAGTAAGAGAAACGCTTGGATGAATTGTTTATAACAAGTGATTGTAATGTAATGTCAACCTCAACTAGACTGCTTGTGATTCACCAAAAACTAAAAAATGGTCTCTCGATGAAGGTCTTTCTTGAATTTCTGCCATTTAATGACCAAAAAGTCCGCAAGACACGCAAAAGACCAAAAAGCCCAGCAAGAGAATAGGCTCTAAAAGGGAATTTCACAGTTGGTTTTTGATGTCTTGGGCTTTAAATAAATCCGTTCCAGCATCTGGAGGAACAGAAGGAACACTAACTAATGATAACTCAGGGTGTTCCCAATGGCTTGATGGTTTTGATCGAAATACCCAAAGACATAGCGGCACTTTTAGGACCCACAATTCACTGCAGAACAACTTTACTTCTATTGTATTACATAATTTTAGGCCCAGGGAGATTATATGCCTAAAAATCTATTAATTACAACAGTTTTTGATAAACTATTTAATCCATATTTAGAGACCATTTAGTTACGTGTTGAATTAAAATTGAATAAAAATACATCCAGCAACAGCGGAGTTATTTGACCTTGAATGGGCTATTTTTGACCCCAAAAAGCCGAAAAACGCTAGTTATATGAAAAAGCAAATTTGCTTAAGATTTCATATACCTTTTCAATATCGCAAAAATAAGTGAAAATTTTTGAGTTTTGGAGTTTATGTCAAAATAGCTCAAAATAATATAATCTCATTTAAAAAGCACTTGAACAAGATTTTCGGAAAACATATTTCAAAACTATTTAGAGTATACTAATAATAATACTTAGGAAAAATAAATAATATAATAATTACACTAGTGTAATTAATCGGGTTTTACGCAAATAACTTTTTCTCTTGACCCAAACTTACGTAATACAATAATAATAAAGTTGTTCCCCATTGAATTGTGGGTCCAAAAAATGCCATGATGTCTGAGTATTTCGATCCAAACCTAAAAAGCCATTCGGAGCACCGTGAACTAGTATGCATTGCACGCTGGATTGAACTTATAACTCTCACTTCCTTGCCACTGAAATATCCCAACACAAAATCTTTAACAAGGGTGGTTCATAATTTACCTAACTTCATCTGGTCGACACTCATGATGGACAAGGGACATTGGAGCTCTTTGGAACTCGTCGGATCCTGATGATCGATCTTCGCCAAGCAATCTGTCCGCTCTTGAACGAGTTCGGCGTACAAGATCGACTGACATTGAACAGCCATCGGGTCCGTTTGACTCGGAAGATCGGATTGAACCACAATGGGAATGTCCCGTTTCACCAAGACCCCGTCGACATCGCGCACAGCTTGAAAACACGTCATCTTGACTTGTTGAGCCTATAAATGGATTGAATATCAGGGTTCGAAAGGAAATATTTTTGCATAGCTTTACCGGCATGGCTTGGTGTTGATCGCCCTTTTCCGCTAAAACGCGACGTTTTTTGGGATTCTTTGGTAGGGAAGCGTTGCTCAAATCCAATTGACTAAACACGGAGCAGATGATGCCCACAAAATCGCGATCCATCTGTTGCATACTAAATTGCGTTCGCAAATCCACATGAGATGGCCACACCGTGATGTGAGGATGCGAGTGATACCACCCCAAGACTCTCAATCCAATTTGCTCGGCCTTTTGCGAACTGGCCACGGCTTGCTCGGGTGATACTTCGACCCGGTCAGACTTGCGATCACTTCGCATTGTGGCGTCCAAACCGTTGATCACGAGTTTCGAGCCCGTTGCATCCACTTGTCCTAACAAGAAGCCCATGATCTCCTCTTTCTCCGTGACCATGGCATGGCGGAAAATGTCGCCTTGAACCTGAGCACTTAAAATCACGGTTTCGATCATGGTAGGGCTTTTTCAATTCTAAGTTAAAAATACGATTGCCAATGGCAGGCTTGACTTGGGAAAGGCGGAGGCGATTTTGGAGGTCGGATCTGAAAAGGGATGGGCAAGAAAGAGATGGACATCAGGCGAACCAAGGAGCTGTTTTGATTGCAGGAACACGGTCTATTTTTTGAAGGACACAATCTTTAAATAACAAATAACTCGGTATCGTAGAGGTCATCATCATCATCATGTTTACAATGTATGTTCAGATATGGATCAAGAAGACTAAATTGGTCTAGGGTTGATGGATGGCTGGTTGCTCTACCAGAATGGACACCATCCGATATAGCTCTGGCATAGGTTTTCGTTGTTGGTGGCTTGCTCGATGAGTCGATCGACTTGCTCGTGAATATCCAAGACCTCATCATGCGAGAAATCTCGACCCGTGAGCTTATCTCGGACTCTCTGGATGATATCAAGGGCCTTCTTGTTTAAGATCTCCGGTTGATTGCCGTCTCCATCCAGACCGTCAATGATGGAAATGTTTTCAATCCGGACATTCGAAGTCGCACCCGCCCCGTCCAACGAGCCCAAATCCGTAGAAACGTGACTGGCGGTGGCAGCCGAGTAATTTTCCCCGGGTTGTGGAGGTTTGGATCGTCGGGTTTTGGGCCCCGTTTCCATGAGTCGCCAATTGAGAAGTGGGTCGTAGACGAACGCCTCCAGAACCGCCATGAGGCTGTCGCGATTGTTTCTGAGCACGTTCATGACGGATTCACAAGTGCGCCGATAGGTGCCTTCAATCCCGGTGACCTCCATGGCGTTGATGAGCATGCGCGTCAAACGGAATGGGATCTTCTCGGGAAACTTTTCGCGGGTCATGGCCACTTCGAAGCAATCGCCAAAGTCGATGTGCAAAATCTTGCCGCTCATGCGATCAAGTAACAGATTGGACGGATGCCGATCGCCCAAACCAAGCACGTAGCCCACCATGGACATAACGGCCAATGACCGCGTGAAGTTGGTTCGCCGATCAAACCACACCTCCGAGCTGGGGGCCTTCAAGAGGAGGATCTTGGCCAGATCGTCCCCTTGCGTGGACTCCAGCGAGTGCTCGAACACTTCCACTTTGTTCATGAGAGGCAGATGATCGGCATTGGGCGTCATCCGTTGCATGATCCGGTGTTCGATGTTCAGCAGGATCTTCTTCTTCTCGCGATAGTCCTTGATCAGAGCATGCAGCGTGTCCGAGTTGGGCACCCATCCAATGAGGCCCGAGTTGGTCGACAATGGGATCACGGCAAAGCGTTGAATCGTCAAGTTCCGACGAAAAGTTTCCTGATCATTCAACAGGAGCGAATTGACCAAGCTGAAGAATTGCATCACGCGCTCATCTTGACGCAGATCCTCGTGACCCTTCAGGAGAAACATATACGACTTGCCATCCGATCCTCGAATGGACGTCTTTCGAGGCCTTTGCTTGGACGTGATCACCTGAAGAGAAGGTTCCACTTCAGCGATGGAGATGCTCGGACGATTGGGCACATAATTGCCGGGCACGGCCAACTCAAGGTTGCGACACTTGAGAAGCTGAGGGGAGACATGCTGGAGCTCAAGCTGTGTTAACTTGGGGAGTTGGCGCGAAATCCGACGGAACACGTGGTAGTACAGATCCCAAGCTTGATTAAGGTCTCGATTGTTGTCGGACACTCTGTATCGCTGACAGCACCGCTTCGCCTCGTTCAGGTCATTCCCGTAGGCCTGATGGAACGAGGTCTCTTTGAGGGTCTGGGGACCTTGCTCAAGCATTTGGTGTAAAGGCTCCAGTACGGCCAACATGCCCGGGATATTCTTCTCCCCAAAGTAGAGTCGGCTGGCCTCCTCTAAGCCCTCATGCCATTGTTCATGCCATAAGATGGCCACTCGAATGAGTTCGTCAGAGACCATCATGGCCTGGTTGACCAGCGTCTCGTTGTTTTCCTTGATCTTGTTCAAGATCTTGTTGGCTGCTGCCTTGCGAGTGGCGTTATTGGACTTGCAAGCCACGGTCAAGCTGTAAACCAGAGCTTGGGGATGGAACTTGCCCAAATCCATGAGAATTTGGTGAATGAGTCGACTCACTAAATGGCGAGGCGTGTCAATGCGAGCAATCAATTGAGGGATCACTTGAAGCCAATTATCAATCTCAATGGTGCGCACGCCCTCGTGAAGAGCCTCGTACATGTCGGATTGATGACCGTAATCAAACAGCAGGGTCAGCAATCGAAGGGTGTCCTGCAAGGAACTGCCTTTTGACAAGGAGATAGATCTGACAAAGCCCTTGAGGGCTGGCACACCATAGAAAGAGATCAATTTGGGAGTTAGGCCCACCGAGGAGTTGGGCACAGGCAATGACGACCTGACACTCAATGGGGCATCCAATGACGAGGAAGCCGTGGAGGAAGCCCCCGTAGAGCCTCCACCCCCACCTACACTACCAGACATGCTATTGTGATACATATCCGACTTTTGATGCTTGTAGAAGAGAATGGTCTCGAAATTCATAACGGCAAACGAGTGCCAGGCTTTGTACCACGAATTATCGTGCTCAGTGGCGGCGGCGTAGTATTGCAAAATCGTGGGAATGGACTCCTCTGAGATGCCGTGAAGGCTGTCTTGCCATTGCCCGAGCTTGTGATAGCATCGTGCCAAGAGTGAGCTCATCTCCTTCAATGTTAAACGGTTGGACTCGTCTCCACGGGTCATAAGACTATAGGTGTTGGGTTTGAGGAAGCTTTCCACGAAGTGTTTGAGTTTGGTCAGGGCCAGTTCCTTTTGTTCGGTAGCCCAGATATGCTTGCAGTAGGCGAATGTGGCTTGCGGATGATCGGTGGGCAAGGGCTCACCCACATGGAGACTTGGATCGGATCCCATGATGGTCACCAGAGTGCGATGGGACAACTTGAGCCGACCGGATTTGCGACACAGCGAGGCGTATTTGAGCCAAGTGCGTTGATCCGTTTGGGGGGAAATTACCAAGGATCGGACATGCATAATCCTTTGCCAATCCTCGACCACACGTTGAACGCCCTGCAGGCGCTTCCACCACATTTCTCGGAAAGCCTCCTGGCGCTCGGGATTGAGTTTGTACTCGATGACTTCCTCAAGCTCGGCCAACATTTGAATGGCGACCATGGTCGGATAGGCTCGTTGATAACTCTCGGAGGACAATGCGGCGATCTCCGTATCCAATAGATTTCGAGTAAGGTCGATCAGATTGCACGCTTCAATCCATTGCTCTTGATGGATGCATAAGATTGCTCGGTAGAAGGCCCCATCTTGACTTTCACGGGGTAGGAGGGCGGTGGCCTTGGCCATGGAAGGCCAATCACCCATGCCTAATGCCGCAGAGGCCGCTAGTCGAGGCATCCCTTCTTTGGACTCGACCACCTCCCAGTTTTTGTTGGCTACTTCGTGGAGCTCGCCCCATTCACCCAAGGCTTCGAGACAACGCATTTGTCCTGAGATCAATTCGGGGTCGTTGGGCGTTAGTTCAGACTTTTCTTGGTATACTTTCAGTGCCTTTTCCCAATCGTGGAGCTTTTCATGCCAACGCTCTTGGACTTGTAGATCCCCTTCAAGGTTCTTCTCGCCCCATTCTAAAAGACCGGCGGCGGCCTCTTTCTGGCCCAACTTATTGTTAATGGAGATCAAGGCCTCAAGGACGGGCACTTTGGGCTGACGGATGAACTCGTCCTCTTTGTAGTGCAAGGCCTTGGCGTAGGCTTTGCAGCGAATGGCGGTCTCGCCCAAGAGGATCGGATCTAGTGGAAGTGGGCCCTTGTCGCAATGCTCCATAAACTCGGCCAAATTGAGAATGGTTTGAGAGATCTCGGGCGAGTCCATGAATTTCAAGGCCTCTTCCAGACTTTTCATGAGCTCATCTTGTTGAGTCACATCCAACTCGGTCCAACAGGACACGAATGAGGCGTTGAACAGGTCCTTGGCTAGTTGGGAGTGGTGCTGAGCCACAGTCCAGCAAGCCCTCAAAGCTGGCGAGGGTGAAGCCTTGAGAAGTTCGGAACAGAGCCGACTGTACCAATCGAGCCAGTCGTCTTTGGACACACGTCTGGACA
>JAAGOF010000042.1:58913-127813 GCA_010645155.1 Tigriopus japonicus
TAGCAATACAAACAAGAGCGGACCGACGAACCATGATTGGCACCTCAGCCATGTCCACCAAGGCCACAATTTTGGGTAAGATCAGATGCATGTAATCGGAGAGTGTGTTGCCAAACTTGATGAGGGCTTTCAAGAGGATGCCAGTGACTTGGCGCTCTCGACTCGAATCATAAGCAAGCACCCGAAGAATTTGGGGAATCAGCAAAGGTAAGTAGATCTTGAACTCGCATCCCAAAGCACTCGATATGTTCTCGACCAATCCGATGATGGTGGGTTGAAGTGGCGAGTCCACTGTCCAGAACTCTCGGATCAAGGTGAAGATATCCTCGAGGTATTTGCGAATGTGCTGTTGAACGATGCTGATGAGGATGCCCATTTGACGAAACAGGTTGTCATGAAACTTGACGTCTGAAGAACGAATCACATTGATCATGCTGGGGATGACTTGCGGAATATACGGGACGGATTTGATGCCGAGAGCGCGGAAAATGAATGTGACAGCCTGAACCACCTCGGTGTGATGTTGGGACAAAGTTGGATCACGGATGATCTTCATGAGAGTGGCAATGGCCACACTCGGATAAAAGTCGTCTAAGGAGGATGTGCCCATATTGACAAAAAGCTCGGAGGGCGTCATTTCCCAACTTTGTTCCAGGTCATTCATCTCGCTCATGGGAATGAGTGGAGCCGAGGTCACCGTGGCCGAATCGATCTGACCAATGTTCATCTTGTGCTTGTAAGGATCCAAAGCACCCAATAAACCAAGAAGTTGAAGGGTCTTCATTCGAATCGAGGGCCTCTGTTCGGTTCTCAGAAAGCCTAACAAAGTGTCCAAAAGGCTTGGATATTTGTGGTAGGGTTCAATCACGTATCCGGTGCTCAAGATCAGTTGGGAGAGCGTCCACAGACACACCTCTCGCTTCTGAGACGAGGACGAGTCGTTAAGGATATCCAAAAGCATGGGCAGCAGTTCGTTCACGTACTTGCTCATCAAGCCCAATCCTTCTCGTGAGAGATCGCCAATGGCTCTCAAGACACTCGTGATCACCATGCGGTTCAGATCGGCCTCTTTCAATTTAGGAACCAGGACTTTCAAGATGGGCTCAATGTAAGGTCGGATGAGTGTGGGTGCGTTGGCCACGAGTTGACCCAACATTCGGGCACTCTGTTCCTTGTTGCGTCCCACACCACTAAATTCCATTTCAGTTAATAGTTGAATCAAAGTCTTCCTCAAGGATGGCATAATGTAAGCGGGATTGATATGGCACAACCGAGCAATAATGCATATGGTGAGCTCGCGGATCTCAAAGTGCTCGTCGTTCATGGCCACAAACAAAGCCGAGAGATTCTCGGCTTGAGCCAAATGATAATCGAAACACTCGTCCAGACAGTTCATGACGCAAGCTCGAACTTTGGGCTCCTGATCCGTGATACCCACGATGAGCAATTTGGCCAAGACTTCACTGATCGTAGACGTAATGGTGAGCGATTTGCTTCCTCCTTCATTGCCCAAGGACTGTTTCAATAACGAGGAACAGGTCTCCACTGCCTCCAACCGAATCAGCTTTTCATCCGAGTTCAAGTAGTTATCCGCACAATGTCGCACAAATTGCAAGAGAGAATGGCCTTCAAAGTCGAAACTGCCCAATGTTCGAAGGCCAAGAACGACGGAGGCCGTGTCTGGCACATCCGGAATGGGCGACATCTGACTCAAGAGACGTTTGGGCGTCCCCGGATGCTTGAAAGGCTGTTGCATTAGGATCAATGACAAAATTTTGAGGAGACCGTCGGCAATGTCCTTCTTGAAAGTGGGAATATATTTGGCTAACTCAGTCAGCGCGATGGTCAACGGAGGCGAAAGGCCCACACTGAGCATGGAGTCCAACATGCCCGCGATATCGTGACGAATCGAGTGCTGACAAGCTTGGGCTAACAACGAGATGCACGCAAAAATGGCCGGGTCCAAGGCCACGGAGCGTTTCTTATTCGGGGTTTCCTTATTGGGCAACGACAGTTTGATCTGAGTGAGCACGACCCTCAGATGAAGGTGAATATCCGGACCCACGGCCACAGCCAACAATCCCATGGCCACGAAGGCGTTGTAACGATTCTTGTCCATCAATAGCCGATCGATAAAAGTCACAGATTCGGGCAGGAACTTTTGCGTGAAGAGTTCTTTGCGAAAGGCGGCCAGCTTGGGCAAGATCAGCAAAAGCGCGTTTTGAATATTGATGTTCTTGACCATTTGCGAATTCTTAGCGATGGCGAGAACCTTGTGGCAGATCTGATCGTAATGATCGTTCAACATGTTTCGACAGAGCATGCTCTCCACCACGTCTTCCTTGCCGACAATCACGGTGCCAAACCAAGAAATGGGCACGCCCCCCGTGCCACTTACCGCCGGTGAACGAGTCAACTTGAAGCCCGCCGCCGATTGATAGTACTTGCGAACCGCCCCTAAACCACTCTGACTTTCCGGACTAGCCACTGGTGGGCGTGTCGAGATGATACTGGCCCCTTGCGTCAAAGGATCGCACAAGATGTCCTCTTCGACGCTCCGATTGCGCATCTCCCAATCGTAATTCGAGCACCGTAATAACTCGCACAGCACCAACAACGATCCGTGGATGCGGTCCTCTTTGGAGACGCGCTTATTCGGAGGCATATCGAAGCCTTTCAAGGCCTCTTCGTAGCACTGGGAGTACCAAGATTGATGCTGGTGACGGGATTGCTTGGTGGTCTCGCGTTTGGCCGTGACCCATAATGCGGCTCTTAGGGCGTTGACGGCCGATTCGCGGAGTTTGAGTTTGGCATCGCGCACCGCGTGAAAAATCACGTCAAAGAAGCGAGACACGTTTTGGAAGAAGAACGTGGGCATGGAGAAGGCGATCTCGCGGAGAATCAGCACGGCCGCGAACCGTTTGCTCTCGCTTTTGTCGCCTTGCAAAAGTTCGAAAGCCCGTTTGACCTCGTGATCGATCAGTTCAAACTTGAGATTGGCCGTATAAGTGCCCGAGGACACTTGGGTGAGTCGAGCAATGGCCTTGGAGGCCAGTTCGATCACGGCAAACTCCTCGGGCGAGATGTGCGTTGAATTGGACGATGAACTCGACGACGAAGACGAGCCCGTGTTCAAGCAAGTATTGCGCAGATAATTGCCGAAGCGCGAGATCCGATCGCCCGTGTTGCACACATCGGCATTGATCAAGGCCACGATGGCCAGAATACCGCCCAGTTTGGCGTACACGTCGCCTTTGACCATGTCCAAGATTTGCTTGGTGAATGTCTCGAGAAAGGCGTTCAACTCTTCAATGGGCACTTCGCGCAATTCCGTGGACACGTAGCGCCACAATTCCATGGCCGCTTCGGCCCGTTGCTCTTCCAATTTGGACTTGAGCTCGGACACCAGTTTGGCCGTCATCGAAGACTGAGACATTTGCAAGGCCACCAAGGCCGACTGCTTCTCTTGCGCGTTGCTCGACGACGACGAAGACAACGTCGAGCCCAACAAAGAACCACCCGCTGAGCCCGAGGCGCCCAACCCGCCCATCAGGTTGGACCCACCCAAAGAAGCCATGATCTCGACTCGGAGAGTTTTCGCGATTCCGTGTCTGGAAAAAAATGAAAAAGCGACTGGCGTGATATGTCTGCCCTCTGGTCAGGAACATTTAACATCGCGTTTACCTCAGTCGATTCGATCTGTGATGATGTCGGAAGAGGTTACATTATTATGATGCGGCTCAGGACAAGACTGAACGATGGATGTACGTACGTACGTACGACCGACCACTAGATCATGGCGGCTTTCTTTCTATCTCTCTCGCGCCAACCCTCCCTGCTTCCCTGGCAATGATTTGACCTTTGAACCCGCTGATGGCTTCAATCTTGGCTAACTATGACAAACACATGGGTAGAGAAATGGAGGCAGAAAGAGACACACTGACACACGGAGCGAGGAAAAAACGGGATTGGAAGCGATGCCCGTGATGTCGTTGAAATGATGCGTATATAGTGGAAGAGAGAAGTGAACGAAGGAAGGAAGGAGAGGTACACATGGCTTGGCCAGAGAGTGACCTCTAAAACTTCGGATCGAGTTAACCTTCAAATAAGCCTTGACTAGGACTTTTAGGTTGTTCAAACTAGATAATTGGAATATAAAAAATGAGTGTTGATGTTATGAATCAAAGATAAGGGCCTTTTTACCCTAAAGGATGTGGGTAATTGATCGAGAACCGCATGAATAAGTGGTGTTTTGATCACCCTCAAAAGTGGTCCCCGATTTTCGTTTCGGACTCGCGCACCCTCTCAATTAATTCGGTCTCGAGTGAAGTTCGGGACTTCGAGTTTCGAGCTTGGCGAATTTGGACTCAGATGTGATCGGGAGGGCGTTTTCCATTTTACATACATAGACTTCAAACAAAAGACGGTGTATTTTTTGATCGCCTATAAATGGAAGTACAACTACCTTAATTATTAAAATACGTTTTTTTGGTGAGGCATCGGAAGCGTTTTTTTTATTTAAATCCAAGCCCATTTTGGTTGGAAAGCTTTGAAAAATGGAATCTAGCTTGGTTCAAAAACTTTTTGCCGCAGCATTCTTTCCGATTCTTTAGAACTTGCAATTGGATCTCTCAGCCGATTTAAATTGTAAAAGTAACTCAATTTTACTGATGCGTTTCAGGTTTTTTTCGCTTTTGGTGAAGAGCCCTTTTTATTTCATCACTAATTTCAACTTTCTACTGTATGAAGAAACCTCTATTTATCCATATTCTCACTATCAATAAACCAAATATATAATCAATAACGAGATGTGGAAGGAGGACGACGGTGTAATTCAACTGATCAGCAACACGAAATAGGGAGTTTTTAATAGTATTCACTCGATGTCCGAAATCTCCAAACGGGGGCAGGAAAAGGAACAAATCCAGTAAAAACCTGCGATGATTGCATATGTCCGAAGAATTGGTAACGAATTCATGGGTGGGAGGGTGGGATTCGACTCAGAAGAACCACCGGATAATGATGAGATGAGGAGCTGAAAAGAGCAAGAAAAGCAACCGCAGTCGGAAATTCTTCACACTGGAGTGGCAACCTATATTTATCGTTCGATATGTATAAATGTCGTGTTAACGCGTTTTACTTCTCTTAAGATTGATTTACTTTCCAAGTGCTCAAGAATCTCTAATGAAATGAGATTCGAGTAAAATTTTGCGCCAAGTGTTTGTAACTCACGCTCATGTTCCTGTGCTCCTCACATTTTAGATTAAAACTGGAACATTTATTGTTGTACGATCATAGAGTTATATTATTTCGCAGAGGAAACTGAGTCGTCATTCATTCCCTCATCCTAGAGAACCGAACGACATAAGAGCGAAATGGTCGGAGGACTTTGACTTTATGACGACTGATGTAGATCACGACGAGTATGGCAAAAATGAGCAAAGGCAGTCCCAAGGCCACTAAACTAGACGAGGGGGATGGTTGATTGTCAATGGTTGACCTGCAAGCCAGAAGAGAGAAAATGGCAAAATGATACGCAAAATTGTAAATAATTGTGGTAGTAATAATCATGAGCGTTTGACCTGTTCTTAAAGATTTGAAACGGATGATCAAAGTTCCTTATTTTTTTTGACAATTGTTCAATGAAATGGCCCACTTGTAATTCTAGACTTGAAAATAGTCATCTTCAAAATAATATTTGTTATCCTTCATTTCCCTTTGATCGTATTTTTGTAACAATTTCTCTTGGATCATGACTCTCAATTTCTTTGATACTTACATTTTGGCTTGTTGGAGCTCATGAAACGCGGGAATATCATCGTGATGAACAGTGCTACTTGAAGCCGTCGTCTGAGGGTGTTGGGTGACTCCTTTTAGTATGGTTTTAGCTTGAGTTGTGATGGCCTTTTCCTTTTCGGTGGTCAAGTCATGGCGGAGTTTCTGGTCCAATTTTTGCAACTCTTTCATGGCCTTATCATGTCGAATCAGAGGTTGTTCCAAAGCACTGCTCTCTGTGAGTGGCTTGAGGTCTTCATGAGGCTTCTCCAGATCTTCAACAACTTCATCATCGACGTATTGAGGCGACTCCTTTTTGGGTTGCTTTTCCTCGCGTTCAACGCTCAGAATGATTTTCTTTACTTCCTCGTCTAGCTTTTGAGTTTGCTTCTGGGCAATGAGTCGTTCAATATCGTTGATCTGCTCATCCATTCGCCGCATTTGCTCATCGGGCTTGGGCAGAAGTTTGCGCTTTTTCACATCCAATCGCCGTTTTAACTTGACCCGATCCTTCTGCACTTGTATCCGGGACTTGACCTGGCTTTTGTTCTTCTTCTCCAAGGCTGCCACCTCTTCCATTTCCTTGAGTAAATGTGCCAACGAAAATCCGACCTTCAAGAACTTGTGCAACTCGGCGTGACCTTCCACGGTTTCGTCGCCCTCCAAACCCTCTTCATAGTCTTCCTCCAAGTCACCCTTGGCAGCAAATACGCTCAAAAGAATTTGAGTTTTCTCTTGTTCACTCTGGGCCTCATGATACGTTTGGACAACTTTTTTGGACAACTTGTCCGGAACCGATTCCAAAGCGAGAATGGTGCCAATGGCTTTCTCGTCCGTGACGTTGAACATGCGCAGCCAAAAATCAATAGCCTTGTAGTACTCCGGATTGGACATGAACACCTTGGTATCCGGATCCTTGACCAATAAGTTTCGGAGGCGTTCATAGCGATTTTTGGGCTCCTCAACGAATAAGTGTTCCAAAGGAATGACATCTCGTGGCGAATGGTCCCAAACTTCCGGCGGACTACGTTTTCCTCTCCAGTGAAGGGCCGGCGGTACTGGAACTTTCGGGGAGGTCTAACAAACAGAAATTGAAACGGGCCATCATGGAATGACGGAAAACATGCCAAGAATAACCTGACTTTGTGCATAACTTACACTCTCTTCATAGGAAAGCGTCATAGAGCCGACAATCAATAGGGTTAAAGTAACGTAGAACATGCACTCGTGGATATGGGATCGTGAGGTGGATTGTGGACCAGTTATTCGACTAAAATAAAATGGAACAGTCATGGTGGTAAAGAATGGTTTGGAAACCGATGTTCAGTTCATTCAGACTCTCTCTGGGCTTCTACAATTCGCTGACACTGCAACTTTGAGTAGGAAACTAGTTGAAAACAGTGTGACTACGCGTTGACTTTCGATTTTCGAAGTTGTAGCGATGAACAGTGGACAATGGACATGACACTTCTAGAATAGCTTGACACCAAATCATCAACTAATGAATGAGTTGTTTTACGAAGCTCAAAAGTCGACTGAATTTCCAAAGTAAACCTGAATGTGGTAGAGTCGTGCAGTAATGCATTCCGGTGTCATGAGATTAAGATCATTTATAATCTGCGATACAAAAAAAAAGATCACAGGGTTGATCCAAAATGTTTGCCATCCCTGAAGATGCCAAATCTGACCTTCGAGGCATATTCGCTCAAATGGCAATCTCGTTAAAGGTTTGTACTTAATGAAAGAAATTATGATGTATTTTGCATGAATTTCAGTAAAATTTTACCTCAATCGCTCAAAATCAGATTTGATATAAATATTTATGCTTGAAAAAGAATGTGTTTCCTTAGAATACCACATTAGCGAACACTTTCCAACAACGCATTGCTCGAAGCATGTTAATGATTGTTGGGGGTGGGATCCTATGAAATTGGAGCGGATCAAAAGAGAGCATAAACACAGAAGTTGAAAATTTTCCCATTTTCCTGTCGCAGGTCCTGGACATGAATGAGCATAGGCATTAATGAAATGATTGAGTCAGTTGGCAAAATGCCTTGTATGAAAAATGCCCTTCACGAAGAAAAAGTTCTAGAAGGCTTATGGAACAATTTTCCCGAAAATAGTCATTCGAATATTTAAAAGCTTCACTATTCATATCATTATACATAACAACTATTGGTCTGGACAATAATTGCCAAACGACCTTGCTCTCTTTACAGTAATAATGATCAAAAGATTCACGACATGCTCAATCTCAAATGCTTCCAATAACTTTTTCAAGGGAGCTTTGGAATTTTTGGTTGGGATTCTCTCCTCTTTGCTCTATCCCTTTTTCGGTTGTGGATTTAGGAGATAAGATAAGTTTCGTTTCCCCCGGTGATGCTTCGAAGCAATCCTCGTCTATTTCTGTGTGAACTTGTGGAGGTTTACTAATGAGTCCTTTTCAAGATACCTTCCAATCCTGCGGAATTCAATCTTCTCCGAAGTTTGCTCACAAGAAACTATTTTCAAATAGGAGTGGCCATTAGATAGAGCAAGCAAGGACCCTCCAAAAAGGAAATGTCAAAGTTCAGATATTCCAAAAGAAAATAAGGTTCAAATTGTGTTATCTCATCTATAAACCCAATTGCCATGGTTAGGAAAACCAGTGCTTTAAGTTGCCAAGATTATCTCTTTGATTCTATGGCTCTAAAAAAACCTTTTTGAGCCAAGCTTCCTTGTGAATACTGGCCAAATCCCCCAAGGTCCAGCTTTGAACATTGATTTGGATGTTTGACCATGAGTGTTTGCATTGTGCTAGGGCAAAATAATGTGTTTGAGGCAAATCATTGTGTTTTTGAGTGGTTTTGAAATAGTGGTTTCATTTGGGTTGGAAAAGAGCTCCTGAACTGAGGCTTCAATGATCAAGACCAAGAATCATTGAAGCAATAAAGCAATGCCATCAGTTTGTCAAGAAATTGTTTTTCAATGTCCAGTGGTCGCCAAACTTAAAGAAAGCAATTGTACGTGTGGCTCAGAAAGAATAGCAGAGCTATGATTTTTTTTTATTGCCACTTAAAATTACATCCAGTACAAGTTCCTCTTCCAGTGTTGTTTAAGAGCAAAACCCGAAACTTCCCTGAGGGTTCATCTCCATGACAAACCAACATCCATGGATAAAGGGTTTCTGCCATTTTAAATACTACTCAGGTACCTAGTTCATGAGAGTGTCCAATGAGTTAAAGAAGCACAAAATATCGAAGCAGCCATCAAGACTTCCCATATTAGCATTTGAGGTCTCTTTTACCCATTGACTGGTGCTATTTAAATACTGAATATTTTCTTGAAAACTCCTTTCTCTCCTTGCCAATTGAAAGTTTTGCAGACCTTCAGACCATCTTGGAAAAGACAAGAAAGTTGTCATATCAAGCATAATAGTTCAATTTTCAAAAGAGGCACAGTATAATCTTTTGCAATTTATGAGTGTTAATGAGAACATAGATTAGGTTATGTATTTATTAATAACATTAGTTGTGAGCTACTTTGATACTATCCCTAATTCATGTTCAGTCAAATAGAGTCTGAAATTATATATTTTCTGTTCAATGTATTGAAAAATGCGAAAAATTGTGAAGAAAGTGGAATTTTGTTCATCCTTTGTTCCTGCAAAACTGAACTTGTGCACTAATGCTTTGCCTAAAATACAATAAATCAAAGCTAAAATACACTTTTCAATACCAAATGGTATCATATGAATGTATTTCATGTTTTTGGAATGGATAAAATTATGAAAAGTCTAAAGTGATCTCTTCACTGGCATTTAATGGCCTAACTTGCTTGGAGGGACCAAAAATGTCGTGTCGCTTCCTTGCTCAAGAGTTCCTGGATAAAGGAAAAAGTAAGCCGTGATAAGATGAGCTCGAACGATGCATTCGACATGTTTCCAATGCAGCAGGGACCATGCTTGGCTTTGATTGCCCTGACGCGAACTTTAAGTGCACGTGATCCATTTTCAATTTTCGCCCACTCGAGGAACGATTGCATTGCAATAAAAGGGAGTGCAACAATAAAAATCGAGATCGCTATTGCAAGCCTCATTCAATTCGGTAAACGCCCAGAGGTGGACTTTCAAGTTTAGTTTTCAATTTTTGATAGCCATGCGAATCACATGTACGTATTCTATTGAATTGTTATGCTTCATATTTCGCTAAATATTTTTGGCCGCTCTACACATACTTTTACAGTTTGCACCTATTTATGCACATCTGTGAAATGAAAAAATGGGTAGTGCCTTTTTGTGTATTTAAACACGTTGCGATTTTTTGCGCTTGAACTCTTTTCAATAACTTAGACGACTTCAAGGTGTGAACTGCAGTGCATGCAAAGTTGCTTTGCTAGATGTAAAAAATTATGAATGCATCAGAGTGTGAGTGTTTTTCCATTTTCGGTCAAAATTTTCACTGTATTCAGAATGGGCCAAGGATAAAAATACTTCGAAATCGACACGCAATTCCTTGGCCAAAACGCACCCGAATTGGTATGCGATTTTAGAATACTCTTATATACTTGTTTTGCATGAGTTGAGTGAGCATTTTAAAATCTCACCAATCAATAAAGATGTGAAATCTCGATTTAACGATAATGTCCGTCACCCCAAAATATATCGTTAAATCGAGATTTATCGCTAAATCGAGTCGCTGTCGTAAGAGTCGCCGTAGAACGGTAATCCCTAAAATATTGTGAAATCGAGATTTGCCGCTAAATCGGAGATCGTTTTATCAAGATTTCAGTGTACTAACTTGAAACCCATTCAACTGGCCACGTATCATTCCATGAGGAACGCATTTAAAGCTAATTTGTCATGTGGTACGGAGATCTCAGGTTACTAATCTTTCGAAAGCTGCTATAATTAACTCCTTGCATTACATTTAGCGAATAATGGTTATTTTTCCACCAATTAAACTTTTACTAATGTTTAAGACGCGATTTTTCAAGAAGCCAACAATATACCAAACATTCCAAAGAACCAGACAAATGTGAACATTGTCCTTCGCTACTCTATCTAATGATTAGGGACGGGCAAAAGGCGCAAATGACAAAGGCTTTTAGCTGCCACAAGTTGCACAAAAACGAGATCAAAATCGCAAAATTTAGAGCAGGAAAAGGTCGAAATCGCAAGATTAAGAACAAGTTATGTTATGTGCGTTATATGATATTTACCATTCAAATAAAAAAAAAATTCCAGCAGTTAACATGTTTCAAAATTCGATAACATATTTTCAGCAATTTGAATATCTCTGGCCAAATTCGCGAATAAAAAGGGCAAACAAACCCGGAACGTGCAAAAGCCAGAATAAATAGTTAATAGTTGTTGTTACCAAAAATGTGTTTGCACTTTTTGCCTGTCCCTACTAATGCTCATTTCTCAAAAGGTAACGGTCCTGTTATTTGAGGGAAGCTAAAGCCTAAGCCACAGGTCCTTTTCAGCAAGCTTGCGGATTATTGTGGTCAGCTTGCCGGGTAGCTCACTAGCTCGTTGCGTGCGTGGCTTGTTTGTTTCTGATTTTAATCATCTTCATTATCGAGTCCTGGCATCCCCTAATTTTAGATTCATGCTCACTCAACCCGTTGACCGCAGGCAGTCAATAAATGCCATTCATCCATTTGTTTTGACCACCTCACCACATAACGGGCGTAAATAATAAGGTCCTATTTCGAGCCACTAATCCGATGGTCAGGGCTTGAAGGATCGTATCTTCTTCAGTAGTGAGAGCATTGTCAAAGGGATCGGTTGCTGTGTTACCATAATGATGAAGCACTCGATACTTCTTCTTGCCTTTTACTCGGCAGTCTTCATGACTTTGATCTTGACCGTTGAAGGTCAAAATTTCACTCGACGAGACAAAGACTTTGAGGAACAAACCCACGCCTTTGAAGAAGAATTGTCCGGTGATGTCGTCAAAGAGGAAGGTAAACCTTGATAATGGTCAACAAAAAAGGTTTCATTTTCACCTTTGAAGATGCTGGAGAGGGCCCTTTGTTTCTTTATTTAGTACTTTTGATCGAAGGCTGAAAATCGTGCAAAGATAATAGGGAGTAGGTTACAATTACGAGCAAAAACTTTGTGAGCCCTCAATCCTTTTTCTTCAAGCCAAATCTCAAGTTGAGCAGAGACAAGTGTCGTCGAAAAATACAGAGTAAAATACTGTATGCTATAGGATATGTTCTCACTCAAGGAGATAGAAATCCTTCCAACTTCATTTGAACTGGTCGGTATTTTCCATTGAAAGCTTGTCTCGAGGACCCTTCTAGACCGAGTTGGAAAACCGATTGAGCAAATATTGGCTAAGTCAGCCTTTAGTCCGATATTTCGATGGACTTTTCCGTCGGTCTGTTTCTCATTAATCAGTTGATCACTCTCAAGTATTTGCTTGGATATGAAAAGAGTCAGTCGCGTTTCGATCAAACGATGGCGACAGCTAACATCTGAAATTCTATTCTACTTTTATTCTCAGAGATCCCTTTCTCCTTGGCAAAGGAAACGAAATATTGAACCAGGAAAACTATGTGTTTCCCCTCAATTATGAGAAAGATAGATAACACCCATCTTGTGCATGAGACAATTCGGGCGGAGTCTTAAAAGCTAAGCCAACACACCTTCTCCAAAGAAAGGCCGATGTTTTGATCAAAAAGTCTCTCTACAGGGTATGACACTTCAAACAAGACAAAGAAAATTTTGAATTCCTAAAAGAAACCATTTTGTTTATTTTTGCAACTAATGTTAATTAGATATTGACTAAGCTGGCTTTTAATATTGCATAATTTCACTGCCAGACCATTCTCCTTGTTCCACAACAAAAGTTAGTGATACTGAAATCTGCCGTATATGTACTGCCCAATCTTTTCAACCAATAATCCCAAAATAGTTCATTTTTCCTCAAAGTCCACGGAAATAATCTTGAAGATGAGGGCAGATCTTAAATTTAGCCTTGCTCAAAGTTGGTGTGATTTTGGTTGCATAAGACACTGATAATTCTTAACTTCAGTTTGTGCCACTAAAAATGGTACTATTTATCAAGTAAAGTAATTTTGGTTAGATATATCCAAATGAATTTCACATGTATTTCTTGTATCAAACATTGATCCTTTGCCCAGTTTTGGGTGGCGCACCCTGTATGTACGTAGTCCTCATTTGTGGGAGTTACTGCAGTTCTTGAGCATTCGAGAGCCTCTGGACCTCACAAAGAGAGGAATAATGTCCCACTTCTCCTCATTGGCATAAAAGCATGCCTTATTCCAGGCCATTTTCCGTAATGGAACGAAGGGTAATGTAATGGCAAGCCAGTAAGCGCAGTGCCACTTCTCACCCCAATTGGCCACATTCTTTTGCCTCCTCAGGAAGTGAGTTAAGAGTACAAACCAAATTGACTGAAAAAAAAATAATTCTGACTGATTGGCTCCGACACAGATCTTGTGATCTCCGTGTCCGCATTTTTAATTGAATTCCCCCTCGCCCAAGCGGCGAATGCTTTCTTACATGAAATTATGCTTCCATCTAGGAAAGTTTTGAGCCGTAGCAACTTTCTTCTGACGGAGCTTAAATTTTCCCAGCCAAAAAATGAGCGCAACCGTGTTTAGCTCAAGAACCTTCTACGTTGTAGACCGATACTCCGAGAATAAGTCATTTCATTTGAGTATGCAGAGAGCCATGTTGAAGCTCCATCCACTCTCTCGATCGTGAAAGTGAAACTTTAGCCATTGTTTCAATCTGTCAAATGCAATATTACCAACCTCACAAAAGCTAGACGGGCTCACCGAATCCCACTTTAAATAACGCCATTTCAAATTTAATTCGACTTGTTCTGCGAGAGTAGAATGTCCCTAGGGGAAAAAACAATCTAATTTGAATTGCGCCATAGAGTTAAGAAGTACTTTCGATTATCAAATAGCCTTTCCAAATTGGAATATTTCCCCCACTTCATCAGATTTGGTTTTTGTTATGATAATAATAACAATTCCATGTCCTCATGAATTGAAAACAGATTGGAAAAAATCCTGGATTTTTCTCCTAAATTTCAGTGTCTCATCGACCATACTATGGTGCAAACCTTAAAAAAAATGCAAATTGTTCGGGGTTTTCTCATGAATCCATATTTAGCACTACTGAGTTTGAACTCAGTAAAAACTGATTGGCTTCTTTAGAACACATGTCCACATGTGATATTTTCGTCCACCCATGATATTTTGCTTTGCCTCTTTGACTTGAGAATTCTTCTCTTGACTTTATATCCTCTTGGGTTGTGGAGAAAATTTTTAGATTGTCACATAGGGTTCTTTAGGAAAAAAACAAACCAACTTAACCCGAACGGCTTTTATGATTCAATGTCAACAGGGCGGGATTGAAGCAGCCCTGAGGCCCAAGGATAATGTACGTACTATACCAATACTAATTGGTGAACCTCCCTTCAAATCAAAACTAAATATTTCTCCAAGGGGCTTCACCGATCTTTTCAAAAGACACAATCCCCATTTATGTCAGATTAGATCTACTGTACGTTTTCTACAATGGCTTGTTGACTTGGCCCGAAAATGGCCCCCCAACGATCCAGAACTGACTCTCGAGAGAACTGATGCTCACTTTGAAGTGCTTACTATCAGTCCATTGATGTTGGGGCCAAAGTGGCCCCCAACTGATTTCGAGCATCAGGGTCTCCCAAACTGAGTCTCAGGGTCTCAGGATAATGGGGAGGGTAGGGAGGCTGTAATGTGGGCTTTTTTTTTCACGTAGGGTTGTGCCCGATCCGATTGAGTTGGCCTTTTTTGAGGAGCCAAGAGAGACACATAAAGTCTCATGTAGGGACGGGCGAAAAGAGCAAATGATTAAGGCCTTATCGTTACCACGAGTTTTTTGCAAAAAGGTTTTTAAAAGGGCTTCAATTTAATCAAAGGGCTTTACTTCTGCCAATGTCTAATACTAAAAGATTAGACTACTAAAGTCCAAGGCCAAATCAAAAAAGGTAATGGTTCAAATGAAGGCAGAATTTGCCACAAGTCTATTTATGTTACAATTTTTTTGCACTTTTTGCCCCTCTCATATCATGTGATGCGAAGGTGCCGATCTGTTTTGGTTCTACCAACCAGTCGCTGTGATAGAAGTAACTATTTCAGAGTCACGGTCGGGTAATTCCACTTGGCTTGTCGTGGTGGCGATGGTAGAGGTTCTTGGGCAGAGAGGCGATTCCCCTTGGGCCACTTGAGACGACTATTTTCAACGGTTACGACGAGCACATTTCAGGCATTTCAGGCCCAACTCACTGTCTCGATGATGAATCATTCCATCCACTCGACAGGCTTTATTTAGCTCCGACCCGTTGGAGTAGCAGATATTATGGAACCAGCATAATATGGGTCCTCTGGGACTGACAAAAAGATATTCAATTCAACTTGTTCGCCCAGAAGCCAATGCAATTTGAGCGAGAGAGCGAGGTGTTGGTTGGTGGTGAGTCAAATAGACTTGGCAAGTCACTTTTGCAACGGGTTTATTTTGGAGCACAGGATGACTGTCCATTCATTCAGCATTCATTGCTGGCATCTCTATGAATGCTCCCTGTGGAGCCACTCTCAAGTCTTCTGGATGGAGCGGCAGCAAACCGCGCTATCAACAAGGAATTAAGGTCTTAGATCTTCGGATTTAGATCGCCTCAAAGGTTGACCGTAAAAGATTGGATCGTGTCTGGATTTGATGATTCATCTTCGGTGATCCACTTTAAAGGAAGGGTTGGGTTACTTGTGTGAATGGGTCTAGCCCGAAACCTTGAGCTAATGGTTTCCCTGGGCCTGAATCGTTGATGCTTTCACTGACTCAAGCTCGAATCCAAAACGCAACCGACCAGGATGATTGAATATCCAACCATTATGGCGGAGAATCTTTTACAGGGTTGTTTAATCTCAAAGCATTGCCCATCTTTCTCATGTCCATTAGCTCTGGGCGCGGAGAAACATTTGCTCACATCATAAACCTCTCGTTATTGACTAGATTTTCACGATACAAAGGCTCGACATTTGAGCCGGTGTGTGATTGTACCTACAGTTCTATCTACACAGAAATGTCACTCCCAAATTGTTCGTGATTCAACAAACTTACACTGTGTGTGCGATGGGATTGGACATTGAGCACAACTAGTTACGTGATTCAAAACTGGAATTTGAGATTTTATGGAGTCAGTGGTGGAATTGCTCTCTCTCTCTCAACTGCTATGCTCGAACAAGAGCAATGCACAAAGAATCAAGTCACCTGGCACCCTTGCTGCTGAACTGCTGAAATGAGTTCAAAACAAATCTCCACTGACCTTACTGGAGTGACATTTCTGTCTATATAGAACTGCAATTGTACCATGAAAATTCTTCTCCCAAATGCTTGCCTGAATAGATGGGGAATGATAGCATTTGCTCTGTGTGCTGTACATACGTACAACAGTTCATTGCTACATTTTAGCTTACAACCCATAAGTCTGCAGGTGTGTAGTGTACGGACAATTACCAAAAATAGAAAGCTTGTTTTGAAGACAGAAAAGACCCCCGAAAAAACAAATGTTTGTTTTTAAGGTATCCTCATCGTTCTCAATTAGGTTCCCCCTCTCATCCACCCCCAAAATTGGGGTCAATGTATCACATCCTAGCATCTCTCGACCCTTGGCGTGAAGAAATTAGTTTGAGCCTGCCAAGTTTGTGATGCCATGGATGTAATTGAGAAAAGTTTGCTTGACTCGAACTCATGAACAACACGAGCTTCAAAGGTGAAACGGAGTTAATTTAGCTGCAGCTTTTTTCTTATTCGCTCACAAGTCGACCCAACTGAAACCTGATTTATTCGGCGTCAAGTTTTATCCCATGGCAAGCTTGAGTCTCTATTCCCCCTAAAGAGTGGCCTTTTTTTATTTTTTCAAACATGGGCCCCGTAGTGACCCCTTAAAATGAGAATTATTGCCTTTTGAGGTCTGATTGGACGACTCTAACTGGAGACTAGAAAAGAAATATGCATGATAATCCACAAACCAGCAACAAATTAAAAGTACGTCATTTTTTACTTTTCGTCACTGATATTTTATCACATTAGTTCTCATTAAGAGTGTCTGAACCCACATGAAGGGCTTCTTTCATAATCAAAATAATGAAAAGTTCGGATGAAACCCATGAATTCACAAGTTTTCACCACCTTCTTCGTACTTCAAACGGATGTTGACGAGCTTCACCCTCAATCTGTTTCTAGTTGTCGAGTCCAATCCCATCGAAGTGAACGAGTCCACGTCTCGTTCATCGAAGCCCATCCCCATCCAAGCTTCTAGTAACACTGTAGCTGACTATGAGCCGATCCAGCCTTATTTCGACGATGAAATGGCCGTCCAAACGTCCTCTTCTTCGTACCACCGTCATTTCGATCCGATGTCTTCCGGCAATCCTGGCCACAGTGGAGCTCCTCGTCGTCGTCCCACATCGAGTCTGTCTCCGTCGATCAGCGATCACCATTACGATTTCTACCACCCGCAGCGCATGCACCATAGGCCCACACTCACGGATCTCACCCCCGATGAGGCCTCCACAGTGAACACTCCCGAGGAGCTGCTAGCCTACTGCTGCCAATTCCCCGCCTGCTACGATCCACTTTACGAGCTGTGTATCGACACTTGTCGCAAGTGCGAGACCGTCTATCCGGTCACGTCGTGGCTGCCGTGTCCGCCGTTATTGAACATTCCCGATTGTACGTCAAGCTCGTTGTCGGCTCAAGGACGTCTCCCGCTGGCTTGCTACCCGGACATTGGGCCCTTTGCCAATATCCTGCCCGTGAGTGCAGTGATGAAGGTGCCCACCTACTACAATGTAAGTCGAACTCATCGCTTTAATGGACTCGCCTTGCAGCGAGTTAGTTATCCTCGAGGCTCTTGAAACAACTCTTTTCCCGTTTCCGTTGGTCGTGATGGTTATAAATTTCATTAGGTTGCCGAAAAATGGTGGCGAAAGGGAGAGAGAGAGAGAGAAGGAAAAAAATCGAGAGAAACCTTATCTGAGCATGGCATAGTGGTACTCGATCTAGTACGGAGGTAGTTGGGTTGATAGGTTGGTAGGCAGGATGAAGAAAAGGAAGCAGGTGGATGGAGGAAAGTTACAAGAGAGGAAGAGAAAGAGAGACGAAGGAGGAGAAACTTTTAAATTAGTGATCTCTCCAGATTTGTTGGTTGTCATGGATTTGCAGAAGTTTTCTGGAACAACGAAATTTCGTGAAAGAAACGTCCTCTCCTCGCAAAGAACTTAAGCAGTATTTCTACGTAGTACAGACCCAACCACCTTCAAATAAGCTTGATCCGAGTCCTCTTTCCGTGTGAAAGGAATTGGAATTCTCCCCGGTTGTCACAGTTCCATCAAGCGATATTGGCCTCGAATGGATCCATTATGGCAATGATAACCGATTGTTGTTCTCGTGATTGGTTTCCTTCCTGCCATCAAGTACAAAGTCTCCTTCCTCACTTTCCATTTCCTCCTCCAGGGATCTGGGTAATTTCTGCTAATTGCGATCAAATGGGAGTTCATTCTCGAGGGATCATTGCTCGACTCACTCAAATGAAAGAGCCGACGGGCTCATACGATCAAATGGCCGGCTAATTCAAGTGAACAGACGGCCAAAAAATCCAGTTGAAACGTACAAATCTTCAATGGATCTTTTGGTACCTTTCGCAAGCAATCAAGAGTGTCGCAACGTTTTACTATCAACCGAAATTCCTATATTTGAAGGCAAAAAACGATTGGTACTAGTTTCAGGAGAGAGAGGAGAGGGGTCAATGGAAAAACAGTATCTTTGGTTGACGGTTTTTTTCATTTAGCTTATGAACGATGCTGTCGGTTGATCAGATTCGCGAAAAAAGGAAAACTTCCAAAAAAGTAGAAAAGATATCGAGACCGGTGGGTGACGACTGCGTCAAAAGTGCTCATGCGGTGACTGCTTTTTGACTGCCTTGGACTCGCACACAACCGCTCAAATAGAGATCATTGCATTGAGAGATGGCGCATATGTTGTGTGTGCATTTGCCTCCATCCAGATTCCCTCGGTTCTTTCGCCATTCCCCAAGAAGAGGCGTTGTTGGCCTTCTTCCAAGGGGCCTTCTTTTCCCCACCGTACGTATGTCCATGTGTCTCTTTCTGTCCCTTGATCCAATCAGCCAGTGGTTGTCAATGCAGTGGGAAGAATTCCGACTAGGAAAGCTGTCACGAGGATTGGTCAGTTTGCCACCACGGTAGCCCCTCAAAAAAAAGAGGCTTGAGGAGGACAAGCTTCAAATCTGTCTGGGCAGCAATACTGGATTGCTCCTTTTCCCCCTAACCGAACGGTCAATAATCCCCCATTTGTCACGTGCCTCAATCATTATTTTCTCCTCAGAGTGATCGTATGTGTATGATCGATGTAACGACCTACGACGTTTTTGTTTCTCTCTTGTTTTATAGCCGAGTGGTCGACATTCGAGTGGCAATACCAATGGCGGACAGCACGACATGCTCCAACACGCCAGTCCCATGGAAAGTGAGCAAATGTATCGCAAGACCATGCAGAAACGGAACAAGAAGCAATGCAATCACCACTACGGCATCTGCATTTCCGAGAAGGGCTCGGCCAATTCAAATGTGTTTCACGGTTTCGGAAAGTAGTTGGTTCAAGTCTACTTCACGGTTTCGTCCCGCAGCTTCGACATCATCGTTCATCGTCATATTAGCTTCCGTAGATATTTTTTTCTATTCTTGATCTCACTGTGTGTGTGTGTATTATGGTTTTTGCGCTGTTCCTGTGGCGGAAAGAGTGTCTGTCTGTCCTTGGTTGGTGGGAACTCGAAACAACTAATGGTTCTGGAAATCAAGAAGAAGGACGTGCCATGAACGACCATCAATTTTGACGAAACTCACCTCGAAAAACGAAAGGGACGAGAAAGAGAGAAAGGCCTGAGAGGGCTAAAGCCAGATACACACTTGAATCCACAAAGTCCGTGGAACTATTACTTTCTATTTCTTTCCCTATTTTGCTGCGGAAGGCGAATTTCTTAGAAAGCCAGCCAACAAGCCCCTTTTTCGAACAGAAATACTTACTTACTCACCCGCTTCAGGGTCAGAGGCAAACAATGAGTCTCAAAGGAGCAGACAAGACAAATGTTTCAAGATCAACCATTCAAAAGCCTCAAGACCTCGATGCCTCCAAAAATGTACTCTGACTGTCGCACTTTATTCTTTATCTTTTTATGTCTAAAACGTAAATAAATCCGGTTGATCAACTACAGTTAAGATTGGGAAAGAGTCTGTTGTGCCTGTTTCCAACTTGTTTCCTTTGCCAATGGTTGGTTTGTTGCTCGTGACTGGGCAACACTCGAATGTCACGGAAACTCGTGTGGTGTGCCGTGGGATATATGGTCTTGACGGGAATTAAAAGTCTGGTCACGTAAGTGCTAAAAAGCCAACAGATTCAAGGAGGACACTAAGCCTCTTACATCCGCTCGCTCATAATTCTTTCTTCTGGCGTGGTTTCAAATGCTCAAAAAAAAAATCCAGGCACACTTTTGAAAAAGCCACACTTAGCTGAGACTGAAAAGAGAGAAAGGGGTATTCATTCACGTTTCAGCCCTGGAAGATTCTCTACGGAAAGGCCAAAATATTTTCGTTCTTTTTTTTTTTTAACCGGAATCTTCTTCGAGCATTGCTTTCGTGCTCTCCATTAAAAGCCCACGCTGATTCATTACTGGCTCTGAAAATGTAGCAACCTTTTGCCGTGCCATTTGTTCAACTCTTAAGTGTGATGGATTTTGATGGTTGCCAGGCCTTTTTTCACTTGCCGACATTAACAGATGGAGATCAAGAAAGGCAGTCGCTCATCTCAAGCGAAATGAAGTCTTGAAGAAGACGACAATGGAGCCGTTTTCTAATGTGACCCCCGGCAGTTCCATAAAATGTTCAGAGTTATTGAATCTGTCGCCTGGTCCCCAAAGGACTCTCAATTCTCATTGCTTTCAAGTGCCTTTGTGTTTGAAAAAGAGTAACCGCCGTGGAAAAAATGTACTCAGCCTTTATAAGTAAGTTAGAGCGAGAGCTACATTGGATCGGTTGAGAGCACTCACTTGAGGGACAAGTTCATAATCTTCGTGTTCTTATTTTTTTCCTTCTTTGATTAACTCGAACTTTTCTCTAACCCTCAAGTTATTTCATTTGGGGCTCTTTTTCCCGCTGAGAGTTTTGGGAGGAAAACGCGTCTTTGAGCCGGAACCGTTCAACAACGTCTTTGGTATCGGGCAAGAAACAAACTCGTCGAGACCGACTGGGTGGGTATTTCGAAGAAAAAAAAACCTTGGCCATGGCACTTTGACTACTCTACTCACACATGATCAAAGAGATCCTTAAGAGGATCTGCAATGGATGTAATTCAATGTCAAGGTCAAAGAGGTCCGTCCAACTTCAGACAGGGATGGTCGAGTCTACTGTTTGAACATGGGGGTATTCCTTTCCGTGCTTGCAAACGTATGTGCCTACCAACGTACATTCACACACACACACACACACACATCTTGTTGGCCTGGTCTTACTCAGAGGATGTTGGCATTGTTAGAATCGAATTCGAATCGGAATTGGGACTGTTCCATGCGCTAAAACGGGACAACGGGAACGACGGCGGTAGCTGGCAAGATGACTTGCTTGCTTACTCCGAGTATCTGCTATGTGTGTGAGCATGTGTCTGGCCGTTGTCGATGGAAGATCCTGACAATGCGCGATTGAAGGCAGCCCTTTGCCCTTGTCTTCCTCCTTCGTCTTCTTCTCCTCTTGTTCCTCCTTTTCCTTTGGAGATGCAGCTTTCTCCCCTGTTGGCCGTGTGCATGCGTGTCCCTCACTCATCCTCTTTAAGTTTGCCGTGTTGGTGGAACTCGCGGCCACGATTTCCACACAATTCTCCCCCAAAACACTCCCCGAAACGGACTGAAGCCCTCGTCCAAGACCGAAAGACTCCTACTCCTTGAACCTCATCATCATCATCAACAACAACAACAACAACAACAAGTGCATCCAACCACCACCTCCACCTCCCCTTCTCTTACCTCTACTGTACGTACCTCCAGTTCCACACTAACGATACAAGAACAGCCACTGTGCAACGTGGAACGGGTAGGGATGATGGGGCTCAACGTCGAGCGCCGTTCCTTCCTTCTGCTCGTCATCCTCTCTTCTACAGTATTTCCATCTCTTCGAGGCTTCTTTTGCTCCGGCAACCGGTTCATGCAGAGTGTGGATCCTACGTACTTACCCACTGTTCCCGGTAGGTGTGGGTGTGGGTGAACTAGGGCCCAAATTTCAGTCCAGAAGCGCTCTTCCGCTGGCCTTTTTACCGTCGACCTTCCAACGGTAAATCCTCCTTTCAAAACCCGCTGAAAAGGAGAAGACCCACGGCGGCGGCCTTTCCAGCCTGTCAGGTCGATCGAAGGCAGCTGGAACGAAAAGACACTAACTAACACACTCACGAACTGCGGTGGTAATCTTGTTTGTTACCAGTATGGCTGGCGAGAGGGTGCAGGTGGGATATTCACACTTTTAATTGTTATTGCCAAGAGAGTGCCCCTCAACTCACGAGGTTCTGTTTGTAATTGTGAGACGAGTGCTGCTGCTGTTTTTGTTGTTGACTCGCTGAAATTATCCTTCTTTGAAAAGTTGGTGGTACAAGTGTTGGATCCGTTGAGCGTCCCGGGAACAAGCCATCGAATGAATCAACCATGACATAAGAAGGTAGGCAGACAGACTTTTCCCGGTTCCCATCTATCATCGATTCATATGGGAATTTTATGCTTGGAAAATATTCCAAAAGAGATTTGATGCCTGCTGGGTGAGGGATATCGGTGAGAGACTTGAATCCATCCAAAGGTGCATCAAGGAAGGGGTCGGAGCCGAACTTGGCCGAGAGACAAAGTTTTGGAAACAGTTTTTAGACAGAGATTGTGTGGTGCACGTGTTCTGCCTTAGGATGCATTCTATGCTGAGAACTGAGTCATTTTGAAGGGGGTTCCGAAAGCCCAAGAACTAAGAGGGCAATCAGAGACAGCTTTGGTGGCCGGTTTGAGCTTTGTCCGTCTAGGATCTTCTCGTCTATTTCAAGCGAGCAACAACCTTTTGTGCTCATAAAACTTTCACCTTTCAGAACGAAGCCATGATTAGGCACATTTAGTGACATTAAAGCATCCCCATTTGCGCCTTTCTCGAGCTGCCTTCTCTCAAATGTGCACTCCCAATGGCATTTCCAGGATCTCTGGGATTGTATTGTGAGTCGAAGGTCCACATTCTCCTCGCGATTGTAGTACATCAAAGCAAGGAGGCCCCCTCAGGCCATTAAAACGGATTTTCTGAACTTTCCCGAGAGTAATCCAGTGTTCATTTAAGTAGTAGAACTTGAGACGTTATTCAAGAAGAGCCAACTTGGCAGCCAGGCATTGTCGCCAAGATTTGATGGCGAGCAAATAAACTGGTGCACGAACAAGTGTGCCTGAGTGAGCAAATAGACTATTCACTTGGAACTCGACAGTAAGCTTCCTCCTCCTCCTCCTTCAACGAGTGTTGTGCAATCTGAATAGCCTGAAATCCCCAAATGGTCAAGAGCAAGCAAGTAAAGGTGCAGTTACACGACACGTTTTATATCGAAGTTCGAGACAAACTTGGAAGTCAACAATAAGAAAAAAATCGATTGGCTTGTACAAGGTGGTCAGACCGGTCAGATCGTCTCCACACGAGACGTTGAAGTTCGTCTCAAACTGCGATGTAAGGCGTTTCGTGAAACGGCACCTTTGATCAAGTTTGTCAGGTCAATTCTACTGATTTGCTTCGGTTCCATTTCGTTCCATTTCCTCTGATGATTCCGAGTTCGCGCCGATTTGGTGGCCAGACATTCTGTTCCCACCTCTACATACATAGGGACAGTACTATTTGAAATCGAGAGAAGAAATGGCCTGCCTGGCTCATGCACCAGGACTCACTCAGTTTTAGAAACCCAAGGTTTACGACGGTCACTTTCGTGTTTGAATGGAATTGAAATGGCAGGACAAACTATTTCAGACACCCATCTAGTACGGAGCAAGCACCAACCAGTAAGTTGGCTAATCCGACCGAGTGGTTTGCCTTAACTTTGATCCATCCCTCGCTCTATATATACAATATACCGTATATTTAAACACAAACCCGCTGGAATGTTTCATACAGTTAATGAATCTGATGTGTAGACGTCTGGATGGAGGTGGATATACGGATCGTCACATCCGAAATTATCGTCTTAGGATCAAACTTTAATTTCCATGCTTTAACTTGGTGGCCATGGAATGAATGCTAAAGTGAGTCGTGCTCGGGAACTCTTATTTCAAAGGAATTTCGCTGCCATAAAAACCTTCAGATTGCCTCGTCATGCCACTTTAAGCAAATTGAGGAACTGAATGTGCTCGAAAATATTGTTGCTGAGGATAACCAAGTTGAATTGCAATGTGCATTTTCAAAAGAACTTTCAACGTCCAATCGCACTTTCCGTTTCTTTAGAAACAAATTGTTTATTGGCAGATAACAATTAGCAGGGCTGCCAATCAAGTCGCAGTCTTCAAACAAATCCTGAGCCAATCAGAAAAAAGCAGGATTCTTGAAGATTTTTGGCGTTTCTTGTACATCTGTGTATAAACAGTATGTGTCTCTCTAATAATAACTCCGTTTCTGTTACCAAACTCAAGATAACGAAACCCAACTTCTGGTCGAATGAGCAGACAGACGAGGTCGTGGATGACGATGATTTCGGCCCTTGTTCCACTCGTTCCCATTCCCTCACCCGTTTATCCTCCTCTGTACCTAAGCAAATATTTACTGGGCCATTGAGCTTGCTTTCAATCAAACGTGGAGCCGATAATGCAGTCCTCGCTTATTTCGTAGTATTCGTTGATACGATACCATTCGAAATGTTTTCTTCACTCTGCAAGCTCTCAATCTTTCACATCTCCGACCGTAGGAAAAGACATCATCATAATTTTTATATATTTTCTGTAAGCCTATACTCTATCATATATGATCTAATTGTATTCAGAGTGGCAAATAACCAATAACCAATAAGAAATGGTCTGCGTACTGCGTTAGAAAAAAGATCCCAGAACAGTAAACGTACCATGCAAAAGTTGAGGATCAAAACGGTTTCTTCGAGAAGCGTATTCTTGCCATTATAAAAATGAGAAAATTTTATGAATACACTTATTTGTTCAATGGCATCTTCTTTATTCTCTTCTACACTACGATAACTGACAAACGACAAACCCTTTGAACCCGGTACTCAAAGGCAATAGGCGAAATTCTCGTATGTTTAAAGGCTTGTTTCTTTTGCTTGTGTTTTACTTTGTGGCCAAAATGTCCTGGGTATGTGACTAAATGCAAAAAGCAAGATCAATGGCATGGTTTTTGCCAAAAAAGACAATTCCTCTATTTGCTCCAAGGTTGAGATAAAGACAGAAGAAAGAAGTATTCCCTTAAGTTTCTTTTGTTTTCTATGTGCACCAGAATATCTTCCATTCATATTTCTGCCAGGCCTTGGTCCCAAATATGAACAATGAATAATCATGACAGGAGTGACGTAAACTTGTGGGAAAGATTGCTTAAATAAGTATTGGGTGTGCGTCATTTCTGTATCGATGTGATCCTACAGGTAGCTTCTAATACATTCTCAAAGCCTGATGGCAAGAGTATTAAACGAGCTTGGATACTTTTAGATGGGAAGACCAGGAGATCAATGCATTTGTAAAATCATTATGTTGCATTAACTCCTTCAAACTCACTAAGAAACATGTCATGTCAGGCGTCATTATATTTCCAGTGTTCATAGAGGTCACGTAGGATTGGCTCCACTTCGAACTATTCACGTTCCCTATCACTAGAAAGTTGTTGAAAGCCTTTTGCAATTTTTATTTCCTCGAATGGTTCCACGGCTCCAAACGCTGGACATGGAATGAGTGCAATTGTTTCAACCCCAAACTGTGCATCAGCACGAGATGGAAATAGTTCTCAAACTATGTTACTTCAAATAGTCCTTCGCTCGTCTTCATTCAACCTTGACAACTTTCCAAAGTCGACGATGGGCTGTGCTACATAACAGAGTACGGTCATAAAGTGCGCTATCTAGTGAATTTCATGCGGCAACAGCTCGCAGTTCCCATGAAACACATATTTTTGAAGATTGCAACGGTCAACCATCAGTTTTGGACAAACTAAAGTGCCTCAAATGTTGACTGAGTGTTGTTAATGAACCTGTGATGGTTTGTGGTTGAAATTATTGGTAAAATCCCTTTCAAATTGGCATGGAAACCTGACTACTGAAAAGGTAATTCAGGCATGACCTATGCCAAAATTCATCAGAAAAACACTTAAGGTTCTATTTGGAGTTCCACCATCAACATTTTAGGCACATAAGTTTGTCCAAAAAAAGATGAATCCCCGTTGCAATCTTCAAAAATATGTGTATCGTAGGAACTGCGAGCTGTTGCCGCATGAAATCCGCTAGATGGCGCACTTTATGACCGTACTCTGTTAGGCTATGCCATAATTTGGTTAGTGTGACCGGGATAACGTTTACGGATATCCAAGTGCCGCCAATTTGGATCGGTTTCTGACCCTTGACCTTGGAACACGAACCGAAGGAATTGCAGCGGAAAAGTATAAGTGATAGGGGCTCTACGACTACATTCTGTGTGCTAGTATAGGGAGGAAAATAGCAGGGGGTATCAATCATGCGACCTTGGACTAAGCTCGGCCAGATTTCGAAGGTCGCGTACGCCGTGTACGTACCTACGTCGGCCTTGCCCAAGCGGCAGCGGGTAAATAAATATCTCTTGGGAGTGTATGGCAATTGCAGGCGGATACGATTACTTTACGATAACAAAGTGTCGGCCATATCCACGTCTACTACGTACCACATAGTAGCTCTGCTGGTACATAGTAGAAGTAGTCGTTCTTATCTGAATGGCACCTCTCTCGGCGGCGGCCATTTATTTTCAGCACGCTTAAGGCCGTCAGGGTGGTCCTTAAGTGCCCCCCTGATAACACAGCCTTTGGACTAAATAAACAAATATGCCGCCCATTATTATTCGGACCACTGTCTATTGACAGCGCTCTAATTAATGAGGAATTACGGCTGCATCGCACGGAAGGAATGTATGTGCGCTCTTTAATGAAAGTAACTCAATTGAATGGTGGTGGCCAAACTATTACGTTTCCATTGAGTTGCTAATTTCTGGCATAAATTTTGGGAAAACATTCATTTTTTCCTCTTGTACGTAGAGTGACGTCAACAATGAGAGCTCAACCAAGGCTAAAACTTTTCATTTTCAAACACTTACTTACTTTCTTATTACTCTACCTACTTCGCGTAAGTTTCCTAATTGAATGATCAACAACAGAAAATAGGGCCTCATCGAAAATCATCTTGAAGTTTGTGCCGCCATTGCCAAGTCTTCTTTCGTGTAAATCTAGGAGCTGGATCCTGTTCAAGAGATCATTTCTACTCAAGCACAAGTGGCTATCCATCTGATCAGCGTGTGAAATATCCCGTAAGCCACAAGTGTGAAGCGTCAATTCGATCTTTTGTACCACATCCTGAAGGCATTTTCCCAGCCCAAATATCCTTGGCCTCGCTTTCGAGTCGAGAGAGGCATTTCTCCGTTTAGAAGTAGATTAGGAGAAGATGATTCCACCAAAGTACAGTGCTTAGTGGCTTCTGAGCTAGCTAGCTATTCTTGGCGCCCAAGAGGTTTCTCGTTCCCGTTGCCGGCTACATACACGCACACACACACTCACACCAATACGTACGCATTGTACTGAAGCAGCGCTGTGAGAGCTTTATGAAGAGAAATGGCATCCTCTTTCTCTTTCTCACTCTTGACTGGCCTTTGGATCATCCCAGCCACCAGCTTGGTCCTTTTCTCAAAGTAGAATATACTGTACTATTTGGCCTTCCAGTACCACCCGGATCTTTCTTTTGAAGACCGAGAAGATTGACCCCCACATGTTCGAACACAAACCCTGGAGTGGTTCCTTCTTTCGTTCCTCTAACGAACTAACTGAATGACTGACTGACTCTAGGGCAAGAAGACTGGGAATGACAAACATAACCCTGGCAAGAAACAACCATCATTCCCGGGTTTGATGTGTCTCATCCTGGAATGAGACCCATTCTCCATTTCGACCCCGGCTGACACAAAACAAAGCGAAGATCCTGGTTGAGCTTATCTGCACAAGGACGGAACTTAATGACTCGTTGGGCTCATTTTGCCTTTCAAAAGAATGGCTCTAATATTCTCATTATTGCCAGTGGGACAATATCCTTGACAAGCCAGTGAAGAGATTGTGTGCATTCAAAGCTTGATGAGCTCTCATTTGATGTTTGTCGTGGTCGTGATTATGCTTTCCGCAGAATGACAATTGGGCTGACCTTGGGTATTCTTCATTTCATATTACATGCAATCTAATTTGCCCTTGAAGGAAGATCTTTCTTCTCGTTCCTCTCTGCTATCTTTAGTTCTTTTGGACAATCTGCGAGCTTCAATTATATCCCCCATTCATTCAATGGCCTTTGAAATAGGCCTCCCTCTGTTGTTTACGAAGATCATCACGGAGCGTTGAATTTCCTGAATTTCCAGCTTTCAAGTTTACATCAAGGAAGTCGAAGTACGGCGAAAAAGACTTGCAAATTTTGAACAAATGGACAGTTTTCCGTAATCTTTGGAAATTGGAGCTATGAGAGCTTCAGTTACACCTCCTTAAACCCTCGGATAAGCGACATTGTCATGTTGGACAATGTTCTGAAACCCGCAGTCGGCCTCTGAAAAGATGGACCGTTTTAATGGGGTCTCATAATTGAAATTCTCGTTCGTTCGCTCTTCCTGACTCTGTTTCGGGCTTGGCCTTTTCCGTTGTTCCAAGTTTTTATGGCAAAGGCCTGGGTTGGTCGGTTGGTTGGCACCACCGTGAGAATGGAATGCAGTTTGGAGGTCTTGTTAGCCATCTTCGCCAACTCAATACAATTCTACCAGTGAATGGATAAAACCCGGAAAGTTGAAACGAAGAAAACCACTCAACGATAAGCGAAATGGCGGCGGCACCATTGAGAACGAATGGATGGAAACGGGAGGATTAAGTTGATCAAAGGACACCTGGAGCCACGTTCCAACTTGGATCAATGGCTCATTACATGAAAAGAATTGATTTCAAAACTTTTCCCGCCACTCTTGCTTGCAGTTTGGGGGTTGCTATTGGACTTCAAGCCATTTCGAGCCAGAAGTGCCACTTTTGGGACGGCCTTGGAATTTTGGGCTGAAAAGATTAAGCCTTCCACGGAGAAGGCAATTTTCACTTACATCATGTTTCGATGTATTGAGGTACATTTTTTTCCCTGGAGCGTGGATCATACCTCACCTTAACCAGTCTATTGGCACTTGGCAAACAACGATATTGACAAGAGGGAAACGATAACTTTAACAGATTGACTCATCACTTGTAGCTTGGTTTGAAAAAAGGCTTCATTCACAAAGTATTGGCTTTGAATTTTTAGCCAATTTTGAAGGATTTCTTCGGATTTCTCGTTTTGCTGATTCTACCAGTTATCAGTTCTACCAGTTCAGTTATTCCAACCGCAACCGAGAAGCAGCTTCGATCCCAGCCATTATCATATTCGTAGCCATTGGCTCCAAATGACGATGAGGATGAAGATGACCTAACGAGAGTGTGTGCCTGCCTGAACGGCTGGAACCATTGATGTTCCAATTGGGTTTCATTTCCGTCTTTCTTTACATTCTTGGGCTTTGTCATCATCTGAAGATTGGATGGCAGGACATCAAAAGGAGCCTCTTCTTTCAGATGTTGATCTCTTTGGATATCCTTGGGCAAATCTTTCTTCTTCTTCTTCTTCTTTGTGGCATTTTTCTAACTTCTTGCCTGACGCAACAGACCAATTTCCCCCTCCATGTGGAATATCCCCCTCTTCTATCATGACGGTTGAAAAACCAGGAAAACGGGGTTCCCCATTCAGACGTTGGAATTTTGCCCGGCTTTTTTGTGCCATCCGCAAACAAATTATCATTTTATCAACGTACATCAGAAAAAAAAACCTTGAGATTAAAACATGCCTTACTTCATCCTCGGTCAAAAGTGAGCATCTTGCCAAAGACCGTGATGCTGTTGTACCCTGTGTACTTCTGGAGATCGTGACAAGGAGAGTGGCATCTCTTCCGACATGAAACTTTTTTCATCCAACTTTTTCATCCCGTTCCATTCCACGTTTCACAAAGTTACCCTCTTATACAAACCACTTAAGCGCACACCACAAGAAAGATAGTAAACTGGTTAACGAGGGTTGCAGGTTCAAAGTACCATAAAGTCAACAAGCAGTCGGTCGGGGGAAAATTTACCGAGTGAATCCAAGGCCATCGATTTCCATGCGGTCAACGGCCAGCTCGGGGCTCAGTTTTGGGGAAAGTTCACGGAAGGTTGAGCGGGAAGCATATGTTTGATTTGGCCGGTTTCTACGTCTATTAGTAGTGCTGGCTAAGGTCAACCGGGTCGCGAGGCCGAAACAATTTCGGCCGTGGGTTCAATCTGTGAATAAAAATTCACGGTTTCCGATTTCGGGAGGTTGAAGTCAAAATTGGTCATTGATGAATTTCCATGTCCCAAAGCTTGCCCATCTGCCATCATTTCATTTGAACCCAATCTTTTTTGACTCTCTATATTGGGTTCGAATTCGGCCATCGCTTCAAAAATGCGGCGAGCTTTATTGAACCATGAAGTGTGGGATTGCGAACGTAATCTGCCCGATCCAGGTGTCCCAAAATGGAAGTGTGGGGTAGGTTGAAGTATTTGCTCCATTTTTTGTTTGTTTTGAAAACCTTATTGATTAGGCTTTTTTTGGAGAATCGAGAGTCATCTTGTTCATCTTCCTCTTAGTAATCCACAGAAGGTCGATGGTCCTTCTCGCTCGTACTTTTCTTCAGGTCTTCCTAACCTAACTATCTATTCTTGGTTGACCTTCCAGCACAGAAGAATTTTGTGTGTGATTTATCATGTCTTTATTCTATCTTAATGGTCAGTCAAGGAGGATGCAACCCGTAAGGAGAGACACACGAGGAGCAGCCTCATATCCTTCCTGCCTTCCTTCCTTCCGTTTCGCCGTCCTTTTTTGGCTACACCAGACTCGCTCTTTCTTTCTTTCTTTCTTTCTCTTTCTGTGGTCTTTCTCGTTTTTACTTTCCACCTTTCCTCAGTGACCACCAATCGAAAGTCGAGGAGCTCACCCTGTCTGTTTTGATTCCAAAGGTCGGAAATATCCACTTAAGTAAAATAAATAGAGATGGAGACGAAGGTGCGAGAGTGTCCGAATTGCACGCTGCTGCGATTGCGACCTTTGAGTGAAATCTTCAAAATGAGGCGAGAGGAATAAAGTTGTCCGACGGTCGTGAATTCCTGATGATTCCAAGTAAGATAAGAGATTGTCTTGATCCTCGCTCGATAGAGATTTTCCCCCAATCAAAACGTATAATCTGTTCCTGCTACAACGTCCTAGGCCTGGGCCAACCACAATTCCTCATTCCCAGAGATAAAAATAAGTGGATCTCGTCGAGGATTGTGTGGCTCCAAGCGGTGACCGTCTATCCATCCATCCATCCATCCATCCATCCCTGTATGGGGAATGGAGGCGAATTATCCAACAAAGAACAATTGTACAGCCACACACTCACACATTGATCCACAAAAAGCCGCGTTGTTACACTACCGCACACACAGTACATGCCCTACAATACCGCGCCTTGTCAAGGAGATAATAGATAAAGGAACTCGAGGGAGGACCTATTCGCCTGCATAAAGAAAAGGAAAGCCAAACTCATTCTGTGCTCTTTTTATGGAATTTTATGAACTAACTTGTATACTGATGTCCTCGTTCGGATCAAGAAACTGATAGAGGATGAGCACAAAAGTAAATGAAAAGGACTTGTTTTGCCCGGCTTAATTCAAGAGAATGGCTTCTGCTGTTCCGTTATGGTAGTCGTAAGAGGAGAAGTAGTGGGAAATGCCGACATCCAAATGGATTGCCATCGCTTTGGAGCCTTGAAGGCCAGAGCGGCTTGTCCTTCATTGAGTTCTATTTGTATACCGAAATGAGTGGCTAAGTGTCAGCCAGTCAGTCTGGCGGTTAGCCAATCTACATAGAGTATTATACTACTACGCGAGCAAATGCGAGCAATATCAGAGAGTCATTTAGTTCGTTCTCTTTACCATTGGAGAGCAGCGAAGAAAGAAGGAGGAGACCTCATCTCGATGTCGTGGCTGGCATCGTTGGGCTGGTTGGCCTTTAACCTCATCGAGATCTGCCATCAAGGGCAACGACGAGAAAGACCAGGAGAATACAACGAGGAGGAGGCGAACGATGGCGAATAATGAAACAAAATAGCTACAAGGATCTCTACACAGATGAGCTCGATCAAGTCGTTGGAGAAACAAAGGCTCTGGGGATTTCAGTTCCAGGCAAAATCCAACTGAATGTGGACTAAATTCTATGGTAATGGTGGCGTAATGATTCTTTTGTTGTGGTGTGGCTCCAGCATGGTGTTCCCATTTCCAGTGTGGTTTCCAATTACCCTGGAGAAGTGGATATGGATGAGAGAACGAACGTATGGCGAGCCAAATGGGAACAACTTGTACCCAAAGCCTGTGTCAGATCCCTGGTCAGATTTGGTGGTGAGACCTGAGCGTTTCGGAAACGCTTTGAACGACGGGCATCGTACGTACATACATCCCAACGGAGACTTGACATTCTACTCGATATTCCCTCGGCATATAATCAATTGGACCAGGCGTTATCAGTAGCCGAGGACAAATCTTTTCTGGCAATCCACCCACTGCTTGCATACGTGCTGTAGAAGCGCCGGATGTGGTACTACCGAGGAATTAAGGCCGAATAAGCGGCCTTTTGTCGAGGCACATTTCCAAGTCAAACAAGATTGGACGATGTTGGCTAGACCCGTTTTCCTCTCTATTTATCCTCTTCCATTGGTTGCCACTGGGTACGTAATGTAGTGGCTTGGGATCCGTAATGTAAGTCGAAGAAGCGGCCTCAGAAAAGAGTTGTTCGATTGACTTGGGGCCTCTGCCATGTCTCATTATCCATCTGAAGGGATTTCTTCCCCACTAGGGACCTCTGACCAGGCCAGAAGTACTTCAAGGAAGTCAGCTTCAAGTGGAAAGACCACTCAAACACGTTGGTTGGAAGGGTGTCTTCAATCCCAAGGGGCGATCAGCGATCGGAATTGGGGTGTTCCCAAGAACATGTCCCCAATCGGCCATCAATTGAGAAATCACCGTGCACAGGTGTTCCATTACCTACCGAGTGAGGGTGCTTCTCCCTTACTGCTCGAGTTAGCTAAGTAAGTGAGTGGGAACCATCTTGAAAGACGTTGATTGATGGCTCCATTGGCAGGCAAGCACCCCTCAACATGGATCAAGTGGCTTCATTGGGATCCACCTGAGGAGGCCTAATTGGAAAGGACAGCAAAAAAAGAAAGAAAACGAGAAAGAGAGAAAAAGACACACATAACGTACACATCCGGAATGAATAAGATCCGTCTCAAGGGAACCTAAAAGGAACAAAGAGGGCCCTGGTGAGTATGATGACGTGACTTACCTGGGAAACAGATGTCTTCCTCCAAAGACAGACAGGGAACAAGTGGCACTTCTTGGGTCCAAGTCATTGTAATGGTCGTCGAATCTCTCCAGATCATTAACCTTTTCCACTTATTATCTATCACTAAATTAGCTAGCTGTATTTAGGAAGGTCGTCGAGAAATTGAAACAACCTGTCTTACCTCAATTACATTTCCATCCATGTTCCCTTGATCCGTCGCGAAGACGACCGCAAACGACCTCTTGCTCATTGGCACAATTATGCTAATCACAATTGAGCACATGAGCACTTGAGGTCTGGATTTGTCAACCGCAGAAACACTTATATGACATTAATCAGGCCAATACTGGAAACAGCTTTCGTTCGTGTTTCTTAGAAAAGCAACGGAATCGACATTCGAGAAGGCATGGTACGTATATTTAACGACTAATGACTATGGTTCTATCAACCTACGAGTATGTTAGTTTCAGTCACCTCATTTATCACATTGAAAAGGAAGGCGCAAACACTTTTCTAGTATCTCATTGGGCTCTGAAAAACAATGAGTTGTTCATCAAATGGAAGAATGCTTTCACAGTACATCCCATTATTCGCTCGTCATCGCCTTCTCGTGATTCTTTTGTTGCAATGCCTCTGTGTAGTAAAACTCCAGTCGACTCGGTTGGTATCAAATAGGCCACAATTTGGGGCCTTTGAAGTTCACAAGCTCGCCGAAAAGCTCTCAATTTCAGGGGAAACAGCCTTTTTGGGGTTTAGTTTCGAGCTTCAAGGTTGCTTGTTAGACGACACGATTCATTCTTGCTACAGTGGGCTTCTCTTTTTTTATATAAATAATCAATGCTGGCGAGACCTTCTGTCCTTTTTTTGGTAGTTTTGAGAGGGTCCAATTTTGACACGTTAAGGAGGCTATGAAAAGCCCATTGAGTCCTCGTCATGGTTGGGCGATCGAAAATCAATACCATCGCATTATGACACCAACACATCTACCCTCAGTTCATTAGTTCAGTCATTGGCTTGGTGAATGAACGACCAAAAAGGGCCAAGTCCATTACAGGCATCAACTATTTAGAGAGCGATGATGAATTGTTGTGCACTGTGTTGGCCAAACTTTCTTTTCAGGTCTTCGTTCAAGGCCTTCAGAAACAAACCTCACCGGGATAAAGCAATCAGATAGATTTACTTGGTAAAGTAGCTCGTTGAATTGGGGAGCAGAAGAAAAAGAAACGTTGAGCTCATTCGGCCGTATAATGGACGGACGGACTTATTAGGCTAAAAGGATTGACAAACATCATTCAGTAGTTGTCAAAGGGGGCTTTAATCGTTTCATGTCTTTTGAGGCCAATTCTAGGATTTTTGGCCTTCCTCGTCAGTCAAATATTTCTGCCGAGTTCTTCCAATCTAACTTTGATATCCTTGGGAAAATGTGGTTGGCGGAACTTTATTTCGACTTTTTTCTCGTTCCATACTGAACATTGGAACATACATAAGCTGGTGGATTTTTTCTCCCTCAGCCACTTCTTTCTGTGAAGTCTTCTTCTGTAGTTGAAAAGGAAACCAACGAGCCAACCCAGTTTGCATATCGAATTTAGCCTCCGGACTAGATCAAAAATTTATGGACTCTGTGAGTGCAGACAGACAGTCTTGTATAACTTGAGAGTTTCGCCATCACCACCATCGCCTTCAAACAAACTAGTTGAGTTTCATTCAAAACCTGGATCCAAAGGCAAAAATCCAAAAGCAGAGAGTCCTGAACTTGGCAATTTTAAAGTTCCCTACGTGAGCTTAATCCAGGCATTGGAACGGCCCAAATTGGAACATTACGTAAGCGGCTGTTTGATGGGTCCTTCGTGGAAACTGCTTGCCTTTCACACATTCCGTTGTCATTTTTTCATTTTTGTCCATCAGGAAGCTAATGTGTCTCGAACATTTGGGAGGAAAACGGAGAGAAGGAATAAAAAAAATGGGGAAGTTTTCGTTTCGATCTATCTTTAGCAAGAAAGAAACGGTTTTCCAATCAATGACAGCAGTTCTTTTTATGGTTGGTGGCGATGGTTCTGATTCGTCTATTGTCAGTTATCGAATGATGAAGGCAGAAAAAGAGCTAAAGAAGATGACGCTCGATGCATAATGATGATGAGTACTAATACAACAACAACAACTGTTATTATCATTACCCGTTCATCAACATCATCATCATCATGGTGGTTCTTTTGTGAGAGGTAGGAGAACCGCGATAAAAGCTGTGTTTCTCAGTCCCAAGAGTCTGTCTGAGCAGGTTAAGCAACATCCCTAGAAAAAGGACCGCCCATCTTTTACACTTGCGGTTGTCCTGGAGCCCCAAAAAGGGCCAAAAAAACCATTTCTGTCTCGCTGTCGATGACAATTTTGAGGCGGAAGCTGCAAGATCACGAAGGGAGAAGGAATGATCGTGATCAAAGAAGGGTCCATGTTTCCAATGCTAGAAGCTCAAACTTGCTCAAGAAATATTGTCGTAATAAAATGGGCCATTTTTTGGACAACGTAAAAGTTGAAACCAAGAACCAAGAACCACTGAATTCTTTGGACTGAAGGCAGGTGATGAAGAATGATTTCAAGGAGGAGAAAATGAAACATGCTCCTTGGCAAATGAGATTTGCCTTGTGTTGAGCAGACAACGTTTTTCATTTTCATCTCAATCGAAGAAGAAGCCAAGCCCTCTCAAACTTATATCTGGAAAAGGGCATAGAATGAATGAACTTGTCCGTTTTGGAAAAGCAATTACGAATTCATTCTCAGGAAGATTTGCCCCGAGTTTTGAGAGAGGATAACTTTTGACTCTGGAGTTCTATTGCGTTGAAAACTGAAATAGTCTGTCAAGGATGCAAAGGCCCTTTTTGTAGAAGAACGCAATGCAATCGTTTCTACCGGAAATCAGAGCTCTCGCGAAATTCAGTGGTTCTTAGCTAAAACTTTGCTTATCGCACACTTTTTGAACGTTGTCGAGATTTGTTGATGTAAGTGTCACTAATTAACAGTGCCTTCGTTACTACTGCACCAACGACGACCTTCGTGTTCCCTTCGCCACTCTGAATTCTTGTAGGACTTAACAAAACGTCCCAAGCACGATTTGGTCTTCTTTATGGTTGCGACTGTCTCTCGATGGACCTGCCTGCAGTACATTCACTAGTCTAAGGATTGGTCCATTTGGATCCCATCCATTGGAGCTGCCACTAAGGCTATGACTAAGGCACAATAAAAAACAAGAACAGCCCTCTATAGCACTTTCTCAAGCAACGGTAATTGCATGAGAACGGATTGGATCGTTATAGTGTATAGAGTAGGACCTCGGGGAAAGTCTCACTCTTCATGAAAATATACGGAAACAAAAGTGTCATGCTTCATTTCCCGGACAGAAAAGTGCTTTCCCGTTGTGCTCCCAAGGGAAACCGATTTCACTTGAACCGTTGTTGGCCTTTCGAAGCTAGCCACCTTGTTCCGTCAAGTGGAACAGCGGATTACTTTACCCAAATACCGTTCTGATAAGTGTGCATGTGGATGGAGTTGTAGGAATTATGACGACGACCTACCAGTATCTCCTCTCCTGTCAGTATCCATCATCCAGCATTGCATTGTATGACACGCTTCAAAAGGTTTCCTTTACCTTCAGATGTTCAGATGGATGTAGAGGCTTCTAACTTCATCTTTTCCCGATGAACCAACAACTAACTAGTTACTCATGGACAGTCAGTGCCTAATTTGACTCAGAGCTACAAACGTACAAGGCAGAGGATTTGACTTTTCGTTTGGTGACATTTGACATCGGGGTTTCTCTGCAATTATAAAATCCTCCCATTGTAAAGTCGGTTTTGATGCTTTCTCTGGTTTTCTTGGCCCTTTGGCTGCTTTTGGTCACAATCAAGGACGCTTCCAAAAAAGGGAAGGTCACATTCATTTCTCTCGGTTGTTTTGTACAAAAAGTGATAATATATCACTATCACTATCACTATCATATAATTGAGTGAGTAATATCTTTTAAGATGAGGGTTCTCGTTTCATTTTTGTGCCAGGAATCAAATTACTTTCCACAATAGCATGCAATTAGGGAGCAAATTGAAATGTATAGTCTCTGTTCATCGAGGTAAGACCTACAAAAAGAAGAGCACAATAGGTTTATTGTAATTGGAACAAAACATAACATGCTCATGCCCATCTTCCAAAACATAGTTTGATGATATTTACGCTCAAAAACACAACAAAAAATGAATACTTTATGGTGGACGCCTTTTATCATGAGAGTGCGGTTTCGACGGTTGAAAAAATTGCCCCCGCCATCAAATTTAAGGTACAGGACACACACGAAATTGAAAAATAAGATTTTTTTTGTTCCCAAAAAGTCCCAGGTTTTGCGAGAATTTCATCTTCATAGCAAAACATTTTAAACTTAATTATTACTTCTGTTTTGTAAGGCTATGTTTTACCGTCAAGCCTGAGTCCGATGTTAGTTATCGGATTATATGGGAGTGGAGCACTGTTTTTTTGGATATCTTTTTGGACAAATGTGCACTTTTACCAGCCATGATGAAAAAGTACTGTAAGTTTTTAATCTTAAAGTTGGTCAGAATCTGCCAAAACTACTTGCGATCCAAGCACACTTTGTCAAAACTAATAAGTTGCTCCACGTTTCATTCCGTGTGAAATACCTATTCCCTCTCATTTAGTACCTTGTGGTGGCGGCACTAATGAAGCATGTCAATATTTACTGACCAATTAGGCAAACCCAACTTGAGAAAGCAATCGCTCTTAAGTGGTGTTGATGCAATGTCGAGGAATCACATAAATTAGAGCACGGTAAGCTTTTCCAACTTGATCCCACCGCATGAAAAAGTAATATTCGAAGGTGTACAAATATGGACTCATTTAAGGATATCTTGAAAAAATCCAATCATTCTTATTGGTTTTTGTGCTACCACTCATATCTTAAATTGACGCTAAAACAAAAAAAAACATTGAGAGTAGTATAGGACGTGAATGAGGATACGAAACAAAAAAATGAATGGGAACAAGGAATAATCATAAAAGATCGTCCTTTGCTGTCCGTCGGTTTCCATAGTTTTGTCAAAAAAACTTCGAACGATGTCGTTTTATCGATCAATCTTAGGTTACTGTGGGTGGAAGTTTGTTCTATATCCTGGTCATCAAGCGATAAAGGCATGGCTTGGGTGCCGTTTCCTGAACTGATCTCTGAAATTCGTCTAACTCGGTTAAACAAAAAAAAAAGAATTGATTTCTGCTAAGCACGTTACTTATAGAAAGTACAACAATTATCAACTACAAAGCCCTGAAAATACACTACTAATAATTTCTCTCTAACACAAAAATGTTGAGGATGCTCGACTCGATGCTCGTTCATCTAGTCAGGGATAAACTACGTGAACGCGCTACGAACCTTTTTCTCCGAAAAAAACCCACTTTCATTCATCATAGTCGATTGATCTATTTCATGTATAAAATGCTCAAAAGTTCATGTCTGTCTCAAAGAGCTCTGAAACGGCGCCATCGTTCTCTTCCAAACGTATCCAAACACCTTGGAGGGGTTCTGAAGTTTGCCATTCCTCACCGAAATTCATCTCCATTCCAGTAATCTCATCTATTCGATAGAAGTGCATCATTGTATTGTTAGGCCTTGTTGGAAGCAATTACTGAACGTTGCCCATCCTCATCTATTTACCAGTACATACATATGTGGAAGATCCTACTTGTGCCCTCGCCTCAATTACCTTCTCCACTTGACCCTACTTGTGAAAAGATCACCAGAGGGTGTAATGTTATTAAGTTGTTCCGTCCTCCATTGGGAAACCATTGCCATTCTCAGCCGTCGTGAAAGTTGGGAAAGAGAGAAAAAAAAGTCCATCTGGCCTTTTTCCAAACTCACCTTCTTGTCTTTTTGTTCTGTCACTAAGACCAAGCCAGCACGGAAAGGCACGTGGAAAATGGAAGAAAAAAGTTGCTGACAAAGACTTATCAATATTAGAACCAAGTGGAAGCCAACCGTGCCAGAGCTCTGGTTGGCTTTAAGCCATGGATGGCTCCCTAAACGGAACTTTCAAGTCCAAAAGGAACCATTCTTGGTTCTTTCCGGTCGAATAAGGTTAGTCTTGAAGTACGTAGTACACGAGTTGACCAACTGATTTTAAAAAAAGACGATACAGTAGGTGATCTGGAAGTTTGAGGCATAACGAACGCGAGTCGTGATCTTTTGTTGGTTCTGTCTGGTTCCAAATGGGATTGGAGACGGGTTGTTGTTGAAAAGAATACACGTTGAATTGAAGCAACAAACATCCACTTGGCTAAACAAGGTGGCGACCCCTTCTGTATTTGTCCAAGAAAACTGTCCTCCTCGGTCCTCTCGATTTGAAAGAGGGAACAAGGTCTGCCAATATGGTTGGTTGGTTGCTTGTTTGGATGGATGGATTGCTGGTATCGAGTTGGGTTCGAGAGAATGGGAGGCTGGTTGCCAAAAAGATGTGATTCTATTTCATGATCTTGTTCCTTTCTGATTGATCACTCTTGTCTCTCTGAAAGCAAAGCACTCTTCTTGATCCAGTCATTCGGAACAAACCAATATCTTTTCTTGACCCTCCACTTGGCCTAATAAAATCGGGAGTGGAATCCAGTTCATCTCAGTGAGCACGTCCCTTCACGGATAAATAGTGATCTCATTGACCAGTCACTTAGTTCATTTTGATACCAAATCTAAAGCATTTTTCATTGAATATCGTAAATATTCGGTTTCAACTCTACCAATGAACCTCTCCACCCCAAAAGAGTGAAAAATCTCTTAACCCAAGAAAGCAAAGAATGGGTTGAAAATACTCCAAGTTCTTCGCCTTTTTACGCAAGCGAATGAATGATTCGTAGAGTCAGAGAATCCAAATGAATGCCAAAGTTTGAACTCATTATCAGTGAAGGGCTCCATTGGCATAAATTCATGAGCAAGTTCGCCCATCTCCAGCCCATTCTTGGATTTCTCTGCAATGTCTTCTGGCATGAATACGCTTCAAAATCGAAATCTTTTAGTCAATTTGAGTCGTTTGGTGCATCGACATCGAATTGAGCGTTGCCAAAGATCGGCGAATGGGTCGTGGTTGCTAGCTGTGAAAACATTTGCATGCAATGAGGTTTCGTTTGGCGGAATAGAATTCAATGGATGCACTTTCTAATGAAGACAGACGCGAGAACCAATGAAAGTCTTAGAAATGGGACCAAGACGTACAGACGTACATGAGCGAAAACCGCAAATATCTGCATCACCAAACAGAGCCAAGAGTCGGGGATTGAGGCCTGATGTTTTGGAGAGGTTCATTTCCGCATGTGCTCCAATCCCGAAATGTCCTCATGAATTGACGACGGTTGAGAAACGGACGTGGTTCTCGTTGACAAAACACTCTTGGAATCGGACTTGGAAAGAAGGACAGCCAAGATTCTGAATCTTGGCTCAGCACCATTTGCTGAGGGAACGAGCTTTCTGATGGAACAAGCAAAAAAGACCCAGACTATTTATGCACATACGGTATCTTCCAAAATGACGAGCCAGATATGTACATGTCCTATGTATGGGAGGATGCTGGCTAGCTAGCTATCCAAAATTGCAATCTGAACCGTTTTTATGAAGTCTCCTTGAGATCAATCAAGACGATAAAGTAGGACAAGACAAATTCCACCATACTGGTCTGGTTGAACTTGATATAAGTAGGAAAAAAATGGCCTAAAAGGAATCTCAAGCAAACAAAATGAAGGATTGAGATGCAAAGCACTTTTGTAAAAAAAAAAAGAGAGCAAAAACATGAGTTACGTAAAGGAGCTCTTCAGACTTACCTTTTTTCAAAAACACTTGGGATTCATTGCAAATTGCAATCCTCCACATGAATGATATTTGAAGGGAAAAGTGGCATCAAAGACCAAAAGATCGTAAAGGGTCATATTTGTACACTATAGCTCATATGTTTTGCGTGCACCAAGGCGTGCTGCAAGCATGCTTCCATTATTGACTTCAAGCGTATTTTAAGCCTGCTAGAGCATATCTTACCAAATTTTAGGTTAAGCATCTAATACACAGAAGCTGGCATTCGTATGGCGTCGTTTTAGAGGCCTGAAAACGTTTAAGATACGCAAAATGGATGGAAGTCAATTGATGAAGTATCCTTCAAGCATGGATCTCCAAACACAAAACATATGGCCTTATGTTTACTCTATTAGTACTATTTGTCTTCTTTCTTGATCAATCGCGAAACGGAGAAAAAGACAATGAATTTTACTTTGGTGTTGAGTTTGTCAATTCTCCATTCCATTCCACTTGAACACGGCGCTTTATTTGCCTAAAAGTTCAAATGACAAAGAGCCATTCTTGTTGGCCAAATTATTCATGACCTGTTCACCGACAACTCTATTACGTGCACTCAAGCACTTGTGACAAATGATAAACAACGTCATTGACTTTGGGCTATTTCTAGCTTTGATCCCCCAGAGAGCACAAGAGCCAAATTGTGCGCCTTCACCTTGTTCCACTTGCCTTTCCCCTTCACCAATCCTTGTTAGTTCTACTCTTCAACCGACTTTGGAAGTTAGTCAATATTCAAATCTATCCTTTGGGATCTGAATCTCCTTCTTGGCATTCAATATCCTGTTGGTGTCAAAATAGTTCACGACGGGCCTCCAAGCTCTAGGTTTCATTTTTTAGGGCGATCCTTGTTCGATTGGGACGAGTAAATTGTTGGAGGGGTTCCATTCATTGATTTGGTTCCAACATGGATTGTGAAGGAGAACAAGTCATTTGGCTCGTGTCCTTTATAGCCAGGGAGGATCAGAGACAGCCGAATCCCATCTTGGCAAACTTCTTGACAAGAAAATCTGCCTTTAATGAGGTTGGTGGGTTCAGGCACCCAAGAGTAGGGCGCCAAATCCACGGTGGTTCACGCCGGTGAGGACAAACACTGTTGCTGCCTCAGGACAAACCAAGGCAGTCTGGCCCAGAAACACTCCAAACGACCTTAGAGCAGATGGGTGCGGGAACAAGACGAATCATTAATTCACATCCCATGCACCTGGGCCTCAATTGTTCTTTTTCATCCACTTGCTCGGCCCTCCCCTTTGAAAGCTGGCTCAAAGTTACACAGAGATCTGTTGCAGGACCACCGACGACATCATCATCGTCATCATCATTAATCCATTTCTATTTGGTTAGAGCGAGGGGGACAATAAATTGGCCTGTCCGTTATCTGTCGTCCGTGACGAGTGCGAGATCACCACGTGTTTCAGCTGTCGGCTATCAGGCAGGTTGGCTGGTGGGCTTGATAGGCTTGACAACACGGGCCACTTGTCCAAATTGCCCGGGAATTCTAGTGGTCAACCTTCGAATCCGATCCCAAGGGTTCAGGAGAGATGACGCACTAACGGGCATCATTTGTCTCGTTGATTGGTGGTTGGGATCATTTATTTCCTTCTGGCTGGAGGTCCGCCAATTATTTGCCATGACAACTAACGTAAAGTGGTTTGGCCATTACAACGACCATTAACCTGTGTGAAGGTTGATGGAGAATTTAGGGAACGATTTGAAGCTCATGATGAGAACATAACCTTCGATGTGATCCTCAGAACCATTTTTGGAATCGGTTGCTCTCTGGATGAAATGAACTTCTCTCCGTTGTTTGGGGAGTCTCTTTCAGACTTGAATTTAAAAGGGCAAAATTAAACTTGAAACTCAATCTAGGCAAAGAAACTTCATCCCCTGGGATAAGTTAGAGCATTTTTGTGCGTTGTTGGTTGGCTCGTTAGTTGTTTTCAAGCTTTAAGAACTTCATCCGAACCCAGGCCTTCTCCTAGAACTTCCCAGCTCAATTTAGACTTTCTTCTTCCATAGACGACTTCATTATGAGGGGGCGGTGTTCTACACGACTTCCTCAGATGGCATTGGTTATATTTATCATTTCCTTCAAATAGTGCTTTCGCTTATCCTCGAATTGGGAAGCTTGTCTCATCAGACCGAGTGTTCTTTGAGGCGACTTTAGTGACACTCCGTGCGATACAGGAATTAAACAATAACAAATGTTGTTTTGGTGACTAATTGACAAATGAAAACATTAGCATCGTAACGAAACAAAGCATCATTATTATTGATGATGATGATGATGATTTTATTCAGGGACTCGTTAAAGGGTAAAAATGCATGGTTTTTAGATATAAATAATTAAATTGAGATCCCTGGGTACCCCAATAAACCGAATGGTTTGTTTTCATGGGGGCCCCGACTAGATGAAGTAAATGTAGTGAAAATGAAGTGAATGTATTATGAAGTTAAATTGCACTATTTTGCGTATTTCGCTTCTTTCGCCCGAAGAAGAAATCCACCTTTTGGTCATACAGATATCATGATGCAAAAGACCATTCGAGATTTAAAGTGAGCAAAAGTGAAACAGTTTTAAGCGTCTCAAATATTTGAACTTTCAGCTCGTTGTTTTGCCCAATGATATTTGAGTTCGTTGTTAAATCAAAGTACGATAAATAAAGGCCCAAAAGCTTGCTTGATCTTGTTTTGAACTTAGAAACAGCTCGTCCGGTGTATTGTTCACAATCGCAAACATAGGACTGATCTTAACGTTCTGTCCGAAATTGCTTTTTGATCAATGGAAACCCACGTGGTTGGTTGAGCCAACGAATAGAAATGTAACACCATCCACGTAAAAAACAAAGTGCTTTGAAATCTCTCTTCGTCAGAGCCCTTTTTGGAGATCCGTAAAGAATGATGACATCCTCAGAAAAGGCCGACCTCGTTTCTCCTCGTTCTAGAATCGTCCAATGTTTCCGCTATTAGCGAGGCCCTTTGGCCTCTGAAATCTTTGCTAATGTTGATCATGGCCGAGCGATAAAATTGCGCCTCAAAGGACCAATTCTTCTGCTTTTTCTTCTTTGTCTTCGTCCTCTTCATCTAGTACTTTGGCACATTTTGACCTTGAGGAGGGGGGGTTAGGGAATTGCCATGGACGCAAAGCTAGAGTAGAGAGTTCCTTTGTGATCCTTGGCACATAATGATGTCCATCTATCTCGTTTTTCCCCTGCTCGATTGCCAACCAAGTAACCAAACCATCCCCCTCCTTCTTCTCTTGCGGGTACTACCACTGTATCTTGTAACCTCCCGTCCCCTCAAAAAGACTCCGAGCAAACGACAATCATCGATCTTGGCAATTTCATGCAAAACACTTCCAACACCCTTTCAAGCTTGAGAGGCACGGCATCCATCCATCCAACCATCCATCTAGCCATCTTTCTCTATCTTTCGATCCATCCACGACCTACACACTCGAGAGTCTCTCCCTCCAAAGCACGTGGGTTTCGCCTTCTATTGCACAAGTCTGTTCAAGGACAAGCAAGGCAAGCCAGGTATTCTATTTCATTGGTACTCAAGATCTCAAGCAGTCATTGTGCAGCCAATATGCAGACAAATCTGGCGCCGAGAAAATGGAGAATAGAGGCCAATTGAAAATATTGGATTGGTGGGTAAGAACCGCCGATTATGCTCGAAAGATTTCCTTTCAAGAGGAGATCTTTCCGATCAATGGAATGTGGGCACACTCCACTGTATGTAGCCTGTGACCCAAATAAAGAGGAGAAGGAGGCTGTTTTCGACCCTTGAATCGATTTGGATGGACTCATCCTGTTTTGAACGCGTCCTTGTTTTTCCTTCGTTCCTCGCCAACAACAGGGCTCCACTTTTATTCAGTTTTGTTCCAATCAGGGATCAATGCAATCCAAGCTTACGTCGGATCACGTCTCAAGCGAATCAACCTGAAGCCAAAGGTTTCGGCGGTTTTGGGTGACGAGCCAGATTGAGAGCGGATCAAACACTTTCCGACAAATTGTTTAGTTAGCGGGCAAGATTCCTCAGGTTTTATCAGCTACAGCCAGATTTCCAGACCTTCGCCTGCCTGCCTGCCTTTTTCCTCTACCTTGGGCTTCCCTTTTGTTTTGGTTCGAGCCAAGCTTTAATATTTAATCACACACCTCCCACGAGGAACAAAACATTGTTCCGCTTACTTTTTGAGGTACTTATCGGAAGGAATGGCGAGTGTTACGAAAAACATCGAAAAATTTCTTAGGGAAAGGTCATTTTGGGCAATCTTAGCTTCATGATTGATGTAAGGCTTCATGAAGGCACCCGCTCTTGAGTGTATCTTATATCTTTTGGAATTCTATATTTTGTTCACTATTCAGTTCTGGCAAGCAATTAACTTAAAAACTTTCGCATCATAGTTGTGCAGCTTACAAAAAATACCTTTGACATTAAGTGTTTGGCATGTATTAACAAAAAGAGAGCATTTTTCCCCACCATTTTTAGCTCTCTGAGTTAACTGTCCACCTTAAAGAAATTTAGTGTCCAGCATACAAAACTGCCAACCCTACCATTATGCTCTTTTTTTACTCAAGTAAACGTAACCTTCAAAAGAAATTTGTTCTTGATCTTTTTACGTTAACGTTTTGTCGTTATACCAAGACAATGACATTTCGGATTTAGTTCAAGCTTCGAGCACCTTATCTAAAAAAAAGAGTAAATGTATGCATAAAAGAAGATGGTTAGTAAGTTGAAGCTATTAAATATTTGGTTCCATCCTAATGGCAAAGCAACATAAAAATCCAAGAAACTACTGTAATCCGTCCTTACGTAATGGTAAGTGGTAGTGTAAAAAAAAACAAATGGACAATTAATCTATTTGAAGATAGGAAAAAAGAGCGCAAGTAATGTCGAATTTGCTGCCGAAAATATACTCTCACAATCAAGTGTTTGTTTTTTCCATGATAACGAGAAGCTGTCACGAAATTCCATGCAAAAACCACTTTGACTTCGAGCCATGATTAATGATGAAGCTCTTCAAAAACGCCTAAAATCAGAGCACAGAAGAACAAGAAGAAGAAGACGGGAGAACAAAAGTTTACTCGCTCTTGCCATTATAATGATTCTAGGAAGGTCGAGAAAAACCTTGTGTGCTATTACGTGGATTCATCCATTCATTGAGATCCACATCTTTAGATGCGCAATCACATTCGTTGAATCAGACTTTTTACTTTGCGTCCTCTTTATCGTTTGTCTAGTTTGTTTTTGAATTACATGTGCTAGTGCCACCCCTGTACAATTGATTCTCTGTATCATTTATCGTTAAAAGATTGTTGCTCTCTTCTGAATTATCCCACAAAGGCGGAAAAAAACAGTTTCTTCGGTCGACATAAGGCATAAGAAAAGGACGGCAAAGTTACTGTATCTATCAAAATATCTTTGAGCCAGAATATCATTTGAAGGCAAGTCATATGGGTTAAAGAAGCACATATAGGAATAAAGTGTTAATTTGATACAGGGGTTACTCGGGAATCTTCAAAAAAAGCCCAAGCAAAAAAATAACGCGACCAGGAGGATCTTTTGACCCAAAAAATGTCTAAACAAGTGCTCAAGCACTTTTTACTTTGAGATTCAATGGCTGCACAGATTTCTAAATCAATAGCGAGCTCATGCCCGCTCAAAAGTGCAAAATGAGCATAAGTCAGTTCCTAAGTTCAAGTATTAGGAAGTATGAAGCAAATGAGAAAAAGTGAATTTTATGTACAGGGTTGTCATGAATTGGAGTCCCACGCCAAATCAAGAATCACTCGTGGCATTACTTTTGAGCACCCGTTAGCAAGACTATATTGTATTTTTGCAATTCTTTGGAGGACAAAAACAAAGTGTTAGGTATATCACAAATGAACATTATTGCCTCATTTTTAAAATCAAGTCACAGTTTTGGGGACTCCAAATTGAAGCAACTCTGCCTTTGGAAAAGTTAGCATGCGGGGTAAAAACTTCAACATGGGAAAAATTAAGAGGTTAGACCCAAATCCTTTTCAATTCGTCATTTTGAGCATTTTAGCCTGAAAGTAGCGTACCTGGTTGGATTCTTTTCCTAGTCATGCTCCTTAGAAAGTCAACTAGTTTATGTTTGATTTAAATAAATTAAATACATTCCGTTGTATTCTAAGCTCTCGACAAATTGTTCACTCCCTTTATATCTTGATATAAATGCTTGGTATTTTCTATGTTATTAACACAAAATCACAACCTACAAAAAATTGTTGAACATTTGGAAAAAGCCTCGATCAGAATTAATGTGCCTTCTTCATTTTCATTTGAGGACATGTTCAGAGTCATGCAATCAAAGTTAAAGTGTCTGATCTCTTATCCTGAAGGTTTTGGAGCATCAAACTGGAACCAGATATCAAAAATTAATGTTAATGAACCTAGTACCAAACCATTCGAAACATATTCTCACCGAATATCGAGTATCTATCATTCACTTCACATATTCATGAATTTATGCAATCAAAAAGCCTTTTTTTCAATGCTGATTGTGACCTTTTAGTGTTCCCATCCTCAAAAAGAAACCCTCTGCAATATTTTGGTTATGATCGTCATAATGTGTTCTGACGAGCAGAAAAGAAACCTCCCAAACCCTTTTTGGAGATGTCACATCAAATTCGAGGACAATGGAGAAAGAACAAGCCATGTAAAAAGCAAGTCCGACAACAAGCAACTCGCTGCTCTTCAGACCATCTTTGTTCGCAATGAAAGGAAGAGAAAGTGCTAAAACTTGCATTGTTTGTCAATCTCCTCTTTGACTTCTGCCCATTTCACCTTTTCGTTTTGTCGACGCCTTTTCTTCCATTCTGATTTGCGTTCCACCATGGAACTTTCACAACCATTGTCGAACAGAATGGAAATGGAGGCTGTAATTCACTTGCAACACTACATGAATGGATTGGGCTTGAAAATATTCATTTATTCATACATCAATCTGAAAAATTACGTCAAGCATGGTAAAAATATCGTTTTCAAATTAGGTGAATATTGTAGTAATCGACAAATATCACTTCAATGTTTGCCCCAACATTGTACCCACGACCACATTGTGATTATGGTCTTTCATCAGACAGTGGATTTTTTACATCAAGGCCTTGCCTTGATGTCAAAACAGTACCTGACGTTGTAAAGTTTCCTAGACAAAAAACAAGTCCGTAATGACATAATTTATCATTGTAGTGCAAATGGCTTCAAATGGACCAAGAAAAATTGTAAGAGCTCTTAAAAGGAATGGAATCATCTGAAAGTTCAGGTCAATGGTGTCAACATTTGTCCAATTAGAGGACTTTCCTCAAAACTTAGTCTGCTGTTTGTTCGCCGATACCTCGACGTAGTATTGAGGGATTTACATTTCTAACTAGTAGCAATGTCAATCTCAGACTGAACTCAACAGTACTGCCAGCATAGATGAACACAAGTTTGTAGCCTCCCGAGCAATGCTGAGCACAAATTGTTGTCAAAAAGTGCCAAAAAAACAAACCTGCCTAAACGTCCTAACACTTGAGAACACTCGCGATGTTTGAATTAGTGAAGTTAGTATCCGACCTTGTGTGTGTGTGTTTTTCTTTCTTTCCTTTACATAACTGGTAATAGACATCCTCATCAAGTCAGACAACATAGTACACGTACAAAGCGAACCTAGATCCCCGTTCCATTTCGGGTTTCTGTTACGAAAATTTTCGTTAGGTAGGCTCAGTCAACCAACCAACGAACCAGGAGGATAGTCCAAAGGTTGGCTCGTTTCCCTTAAAATAGCGTTCAACAGACAGGGCACAAAGAAGAAAATATGGGAAAAGAAAACGAGAGGGAGAGGGAAAAAGAACCCACCGATCTGGCCAGGCTCGAGGTTCGAGGTTCTCAAATATGCAGACCACTAAAGAGGATCCATTCAAAAGGATTTGGTGCTCTACAAGACCAAGAACAAGAGGCCAAAGCGAGCCACACCAAGATGAACTCTCTCTCTCTCTCTCACACACACATGGAACAACACACAAAAAACAACTCGACCACCCACTTATTCATTCATTCACTCACTCGAGAACTTACCTTTCTTCCATTATTTTCGGATTGGTGGTTCTCTCGTAAATTTGGAGCACTGTGTTTGCTCATTTTGATAGCTCATGCGTACCAGCTAAATTGGATAGTAGTTAATTTTGTACCTTACTTGACTAATTATTGAAAGTCTCGTGAGAGTCAACCAGAATCCCAAATGGCGATCCTATGAATACTTCCCATAACGTATCTATCCTTTGTGGAAGAGCATTGTTGAACTAGTATGACTAAGCAAGTGATTTTGCGGGTGGGTAGACGTGTTTGTTCCCAGTGCATTGTTTGACTAATTGCATTGGCCCAAGTGGAACACAAAAGGTGATTGGGACCATCAGACGGGTCCCACTTTTCTCCATTCAAAGACGAATGGGCCACGTTGTATACGTAGATAGAGAAATATGCAGATTGTCATCACTCAATGGAAGCTTTTGACATGGCTTTTCACGGAATTGTCCTCTTATTCAAGGATCAATCTCATGAAAACAGTTATCCAACGTACACTCTCTACAATAGAAAAAAAAAATATTGCTTGGCTGAAACCTTTCGTTTTTGGATTAGCTGGGGTTTGAAAATGTATGAATATTATATTCCCCTAAACCAAGTGTTCCTTGTCTTATTATTCGGTAAATGGAAACCCTGAAGAGATTGAAGAGACGAGAATGCCAGCCAGATCCACAAACAACATCACAACAAATTTGCATCGACTATGGAAAGAGCGGCACACAATCTCGAGCAAATGGATTGCAATTCCCCGGACGGGGAAATAATGTTGTCATCGTTATTCATAGCTTTCATCTCCCTCGGGTTTGACTGGCTGAAAGCTCTTTGCTCTCTCTCTCTTTCTCTTTCTCTGAGACCAACCCAAATTTGGCCTTATTCTTTGCTTGCTTGCATTGAACTCGATGCTGAGTGGACGACTACATACAATAAGGAAGGTCGTCGTCGTCGTCGTCCTAGATTGTGGGCGAAACAAAGCATAATTGAGTCTGGGATTGTCACCAATGGACTCCAGCCAACTCCGTAGTGGTCCTTGGGAACACAGGCGGAATGTGAAACTCACCCTTAGGAACACGAAACAAAAAGGGACGCTGAGCGAGTCTCATTAACAAAAGTAGGAGCAAGTTCTTCCATCCATTGGCCAATTTCATTCTCACTTAGATCGATTCGCCCGTATAATTTGGAAATGGTCAAGCTCATTCACGCTTCAAGCCTGACAGACAGAATAAAGCGAGTGAAAGAAAGAGTGAAAGAAGGTAAAAACGAGGAAGGTTCGGTCGGTCTTGGTGGAAGCCTCGCGTCCGCCTTGTATTTGGCCTTCTCAAGTAAATGGAGGATCTTATTCACCACTTTACAACTTGGAGTAAACCAAAGAGTGTAAAACGGTGTTCTCTCTTGATTTGACCAGAGGAGTGCTAAAACAATTTCCAGAATCTGACGTGAGTGTTCCACGGGTTCGCACTCTCTTTTGCACAAGACCAGGGAAATCTATCGGATTTGTGTCCAAGAGGCTCCAAATGGGGGAGGAATTGAGCACCAGGAGGAGGCTTTGCGAGCAAAAAAGGAAGGCTGGCCTTTGGAAAATTGGGTTATGCCGTTGGTTCAATTCCACAGTAGTGAAAGAAACGGGTCGGAACAAAAAGACACCGATAAAGCAGGATATCCATTCATTATCAGAGTAATTTTCCCTCTTTGGCGAAACATTTTCATCTGGAACCAACGGGACTTCAAATACAACCTGACTGGCCTCATTTCATTTTAGAAACGCTTTGTTAACTTGGGTTAAATTTCGCAGCCTGAGATTAAAAGTTCCTGAACTGAATGAAATGAAGGTCTTGAGTGTTTTAGAGATAGTTGGAAAGTACCCCAGAAGGATGCCATGCATTAAATCCGATCCAGGAAATGACGTCATACCCGTCTGATAATAGAACCGTCGTCGAGACTTTTCTTGAACCGCTGTGGATTTTCCATGATAAGAGCTTCCAAGAAGTGGCCAAATTTGATGAAAATTCCAAAGATCGCCGACGTTTACAACCTTGCAACCCTATTGAGTTTGTCGATATTTGGGTCCATGGGTCTATTTTGGAACAAAATCCCCCAACCAATTTGAAAATGGTTGTGCGCAAAAACTGAATCGGTTCAAACAAATCTCACTCATAAATGACTCAATGAGAATACGAAACACGTTTTAGCCATGCCTACAGTACTATGCTGGCGTACTGCTGGAACAAAACGAGTTGGTGGGACATGCTGTCCATACTGATGAGGTCTCTTTTTTATCTATTCTAGGAGCTGATGTACGTTGGTAGAGTGGGGGCCCTCCAGCCAAATTGACCCCCTTATGCTCTCAAAGTCATGAGGACCAGAAATGTGCACCCTTCAACCCCTGAGAAGTCCCACGACCAAGGATCTGCTTCGTTCTTGGGGCAGTCCCATTCCGTCACAATGGGGTCAGTCGTCCTTTTGAGCCCTTGTGGTCTTGGGACAAGGACTTTGAGCTTCCCGAGATCAATAATGTTGCTGCCGGTGTCGAAACGATCACTAGAATTGGAACAAGTCAGCAGCACCATCGATGCTTGTGAGAAACTCTCCCATTCTAGACTCACGAACTTATTGGTGTTTTAACAGTGTGGTGACGTTTCGTGTGGACTTTATTGCAATCCCCTTCGTTCTTGATTCCACTCCCAAAATGATCAGGTAAGCTTGAGTACTAATTGTAATTTGAAATGAAGTTTGGAATTTGGACGGAGTCTCCAATTCGTCTGATTTGGAATTGACGGCCTCCAAAGATGAGCGCATAAAAATGTACCAAAGAGCTTCTGGCAATTTCTATCGTGGATCAAAACAGTTCAAAGCCATTGGAAGTGGAAGAAAGGCAACATTTCAAATTTGTACTCCATCTCTGGGTTGGAAACCCACCTAGAATGTCGGATCGATGCTTGTCAAGTCTCCCAAGCAATAAATTCCTGTCATTCCTTACCAAATACAAGGAGACTTCAGAAGAGCGAACTTGCCTTCCCGAATGCGACGAAGGAACCATTCGGAATGGAAGCATGTTTATCGTAATAATTCATATCGATCCTTCATCCTTCATTCTGATCTTTGAACCACGTTCAAATCCAACGAGCTTTTGAAGAGATAGCCAACCCTGGTAATCACATTTGAGACATATTTAGTTCTAGTGTCTGTGAATTTGGCCAATGACATATGATACGAATTCCACAATCATGTGGAGATGGCTTAATAAATCATTGATTGCCACAATGAATTAAGGATTTGCGTTTCCGAGAGTAATGGGAGAAGATTGGAAGCGATTTTCTTAGAAGAATATTGTCCTATTTCATCCAAAGTCTTTCAGTTTCGAACTTAATGCCAATCCGGCCAATTTCATCTTTGAACATGTTTATTTATCTTATTCACAACTCATCGGGATTTTGGCGAGATAAAATTGACATTTTCAAGAAAGTGTCACCGACTTACACCATCTGGTGCTTAAAGGCTTGTTTTCTTCAACATTTCAGGTTTAATTGCCAAAAGTAGTGACAAAAAAGTCGCTTCAATATGGTCAAGGAATGGTGGAATTAGTCAATAGGATCATGAATTGAAGTAGAAACTCCAAAGCAATACCACAATCAAAAAAACTTTTCAAGTTCTTTTGGCATGCATATTCTGCTAGGGTCAATTATATGATTAGCTTATTGATTCCAAGCTCAAGTTAGGCTTGCTAAAATCCATGAACAGAATACAATAGAAGAAGAATCTCATATGTAAACTTACTTTTTTATGACTGTTCTCTTTATATTACTGGGCGTCATTGCCTGCAATATCTAGCAACTAACAAAAGTTAAGAGGCCTTGATCAACAATGCCCTCTATCGACAGAGTTGGGCCAATTACTTGAAAAATGCAATTAATTACAATTACTTTGTCGAAAAATGTAATTAATTACAATTACTTTGTCGAAAAATGTAATTATTTACAATTACTTTGTCGAAAAATGTAATCAATTACAATTACTTTGTCGAAAAATGTAATTAATTACAATTACAATTACATCATCCGAAAATGTAATTGACTTCAATTACAATTACATGTCAATTACGTGTCAAATACAATTCTTCCGTCTCTTTCACCCTTTTGCCTTTTCAAAACGATAAAAAATAAACAGATCTGCCATTTTTAAGTAACGATGCACCAACTGGCAACTTTTAATGCCTGAAAGGTTTTTATGAAGGAGTGATTTAAAAAAACCAAAAGTTTATGAACGGGCTTAAATATCAAAACTATTATGCCATGAACCACAAGGCATATTTTTCTTTTCCAGAAAACACGAACTTTATACACATATATCAAGTATGACGATGTTTTAATACTTTATTTTTCCACCCCATTTGTCTGCTCTTACTTGTGAAAAGCCTTACCTCCTGACACAAAAATCATGGTAAAAAGCTATTTTAGTTTAAACGTAATTAAATATCATAGCTTGGGTGTGTATTGTAACAAAAGCTACCTGTTAGTGGCATCATATTGACCGCAAATTGATGACAAAAAAATTGATTTGCAAGTGAAACTCAGAGTATCAATTGATGTTATGGTTAATTAGAAGAAGTCAGAGTTTGAAAAGTAATTGGTAATTTGTAATTGAACATTCGTCAATTACATGGCCAAAAATGTAACTAATTACAATAACAATTACTTGGCCCAAAAATGTAATTAATTACAATAACAATTACTTGGCCCAAAAATGTAATTAATTACAATTACAATTACTTGGCCCAAAAATGTAATCAATTACAATTACTTGGCCCAAAAATGTAATTAATTACAATTACAATTACTTGGCCCAAAAAATGTAATTAATTACAATTACGTGTAATTGTAATTGCAATTACAATTTTCCCCAACCCTGTCTATTGGTCATATTGACACTAGGAGTGCAGTTTTTCTTCCAAGGAAGGCCCCAAGTGGGGAAAAAGCGGACACAGAGATATAGACTCACAAATACACCATGATATTACGTTCTGCTTCTTACCACAAGAAACAAAAACAACTTACTGTGTGGAATAGTGTCTTCCTTCCTCAACCAATCTGTCTTTAATTGGTCGTCTCGTTTCCAAGTACTTGGAAGTACGGCAGTCACCACACATTCAGGTGTATGGAGGGAGGCCATATATCAATCAATCAAGTTGTCGTCCATAGCCACATCAATCCATCCATCCATTCATCTATCTACCCTCTAAAAAGTTTGACAGTAGTTGGTTGCTCTTCAACGGGTCCCTCATTGGATCCATATCGGGGAACATCTGCATTTCCCGTGCTCCTTTGCTTCCATTTCATCACAATCAAACTCGTCCAGGTTGTTGGCTTGGTGGGTCACGGTCCTCGTCTTTTATTTAACTACCCTTATTGGGGGGGATCATTGGTCTTCTTCCACTTTAAGGAGCCCAATCAACACCGTGACCCAAGAGAGAAAGAGAGAGAGAGAGTTGGTTGAGGGCGGCGGATCAAAGTAAAAACTTGAAGGAGGAGGAGCACCATCCGTGGCGGATATGCCGTTCGTTGATCCACGCGGATCCTTTTCCAATAAAATATCATACTTGGTCCTGTCAAGAATGAGAGCACTCAGAAGGCCTCGGTTTGCCGGGGAACATGAGAGCTACAATAGTCAGCCAGTTAGTCAGTGACTCTGGTTGTTCTCGTCATGGCCGCCGTCGTTGATGAAGATGATGTTGATGTGGTGGGAGTGGAGGCCAGCTGTCCTCAATCCTCGATCCTCGTCGTTGAGGTTGAGGCTGGGAGATAAAGAGCGGCAGGAAGAGATAACACGAATTGGGATCGCTTTGCTTTTGATGAATCCTGACCCAGGTATCGAGATTAGTTTCCGATTGCTTCCTTTCTTTCTTTCTTTCTTTCGTTCGTTCGTTCGCTCTTCGGCAAGTCAGTTCTGTCTGCTTGGGCCTCTTCCTCCTTTTGTCTACGTACTTCATCCGTAAACTACCACTGCTGCTACCACCACATCTCGTTGTTGCTGGAGTTGGTGTGGCTCCTTTTTCTCCTCGTCTCCTCTTGTTCATCCACTTGTTCCAAGTTGTTGATGTCCTCGACGTTGACGTCGGTGTCGTCATCGAATAAATCAGTTATCGATATGCTCGCTTACAAGAAAGACCGTGCTTTTTGATAGTTGTACTGATTCCAATTGGTGAAGCCGGAGTGACTTCCCTTAAAGTGCTACCGAGATCCAACCCTTCATAGTATTGACTGCATATCCCAGCCAAGATTGGGGGTCTTCCGGATACCCAACTCCAATGGAGCGATCAACTCAGGTGAATGAATGGAACAACGCGATCACGCCTGAAAGGATTGAGGACGCTGTGTTCCCTGTGTTTCATTTCAACAAATTTCCCTCTGAGTTGCATTGGCCAGAACACCATCATGTCATATTGACATTTAGAAGTAATAATGGAGTGTTCTAAAGAGGCTGTGAGCAGCCCATTGTTTACATAACGGCATTAATGCCGGAGTTTTCGTTGGACGTCGACTGACTGACTTTCCATCCTGACGACGTGGCCCTCAAATTCAAATCCCAATATTCTTTGAGCAAAAACGAAGTCTCGACTTGCCGAGCATTGACGTTTAAGTCGGCAGCCTTTGAAATAAAGTAAAAAAGGTCTGAAGAGGCACATTCACTTGAAGCACTCGAGACAATGGAGTTGCCAAATTACCGGGGGTACTTCAACACAGACGATGAAATCGTCAGAATTTCCATAGGAAGAGGCTGAAATCAATGGATTTTCAATGCTCATCCACTTGTCGTGGATCCAAGTTTCTACGTTATGAAACTGGACCCCTGATCCCTGTCACGAACAGAAACGCTGTCTATTTTTAAAGTTTTTTGTACCCTTTGGCCTGAATGTACCTCGTAGAGTTAGTTGTCAGTACCTTTTGGGTAGGCCAATTTAATTTTGGGAGTTGCTCTCGGTCTTTGTGTCTTCCTGGCTTGGCTGGAACGAAGTGGAACTCTCTCGTTCCAAATCTGAGTCGAGCTGAGAGTTCGTGTTCGTTCTTTCATAATAATGCACAACGTCAAATCGGGGAAAAGGAAAAGTTTACAAGATGGCTCGACATGTTCGTTGCAACTTTTTCTCCTCGTGGAGTTTCGAAATGCAATGTGGAACAACCTGATCTCGTTTGACAAGTTCCTTAACCAGGCATCCCGGCAATGCAATAACAGCCTCCGGCTAATTGATACTTTGATGTTTCATGGCTCATGATGACTGACTGGTTCTTTCAACAGGCTCTGGAAATGAAACCGTGGACAGGAATTGAATTTTGCCATATAACGGCGATCTCTCTCTATTGATGGGGGTTTAGGAGCTGAAGCTAATGTTTTGATCTACCTCTTATAGTTTTGAGTTTTGGTCCACCTTTTCTAGTTTTGACAGTTTGTTTGGCTTTTGTTGATTGGGTTGGCGAATAGTAACCCCCACCATTTACAACTTAATCACCCTAGATGATGATCTCTTAAGGTCATGGTCACATGAACAAGTTCATTGAACGTGCTCAATATCCACCACTAAGCCTTGTGGAATAATTGACATTTAGGCTTGATTTCTAGCTATCAATTGACAACACCTGTATTGTTCTTTGATTTTGCTTTTACCATGTCGTTGCCTGACACGCAAATAACATACTTGCCCATGTTTCAAGCTCCCTAATATCAGGCCTTCCAAGGGAGTTAATTTGAACAAAATATTTTTTCCCCAAATGTTTGGACCAAATTCTAGAACAGTTGGTTGAGCAACAGTTCTCTTGTTCGCTCCCTTGGCATTGCAAATATGGAACAATTCCGCCGAGTTTTAAGTTTTCTGCAGTATTCCCCGAGATGAAATTGGAACCTGAAGGAAGTCAGGGGCAGGCTGGCAGGCAGGCAGGCAGCCTGGCAGGCAGGCAGCACGTGGCAGGGCCAACCGTGTCAAAGGGGATTTTCTGGTCCCCGAACTAATTTCTCAAACACTTTGCCTTCAATCCCTTCCCAAAAGACGGAACTTACTTGTTCCTTGGTTCTTGGTATGGGCTGGACAGCCACAAAAATGAGCAAATGAGGCTTGGGGCAGCCGTAATGAGGGGAGGAGGGGGAGAGCACCCACCAAATTACGAATCTACACTTGTTTGGAGCCAAGTGATTCCGTCGAAAACTTTGCCCAACGAAGGCATGAAGTGATCCTTTACGGTCCTTAACGGTAATGGTCCCAAGCAAAGTTTGGTCTTTTTCCTCCCCGCCCCTTCTGAAGTACATCCATCCATAGCCGTAAGAAGTCCGTAATTTTTTTCCTCTTCTTGTTATTGATTTACAGGAACTTGAGCCGTTGTTCTTGAACTCCGCGGCGTCCACAGCCACCACTCCCTTGGACGTGAACCTCCTGGCTCCGTTGTTGTCGACCCCGTTTGGCGGGTCCACCACGCGCGCGTCCATCAGCTCGTACTCGGCCTTTGATGTTGGGTCGGCGGGTGTTGGCGCTGATCACCATTTCAATCACCGCGGATCCCTCATTTCCGGCGGCGGACCAGTCATGGACGGAGAGAACCGCATCACCCTCAACGTGGGCGGCGTGCGTTACGAGACGTACAAGGCCACACTCAAGAAAATCCCGGCCACGCGGTTGTCGCGCCTTACCGAGGCCTTGGCCAACTACGACCCCGTACTCAATGAGTACTTCTTCGACCGGCATCCCGGGGTATTTGCTCAAATTCTCAACTACTACAGGTAAGAAGAATGAATGCCATGTTGGGCTCCTCCAGTCCAAATATGTCACTAATGTCTGTGTATGGACATCCAAATATGATATGAACGAAAGCCACTGTTGTTTCATAGAACGTAGACGAGTGAGTTGGGTCGGCATCTCTCAAGACAAGATGGTTTATTTAATTAGCGCACATACGTACACTCATACAAGTGCGAGCCTGCTATCGCTGGGTTCCTAAGATTGTTGGGAAATGGGATTTCTCATTTCCAGTTCAGCTGGTGCCTCACGGAAATGTCGTCTTGATTACTCCACTGCCAAATTGGATTAAACTCGAGAGCCTATTCCGGGTTCAAGACGGACAAAATTTAGAGCAACGAAGAGTGTTTGGACACTCACTTGTACCTAAAGAATACACTCCCGGTAGTATTTTTCACATTAGGTCAGTTGTTGCGGTCATTTGTTGAAGTAAAGTGGAAGCATACTAAGACACCACAGAGTAGTAAGCGGAGCTTCTGCACTAAGATTAGTATGTACTTTGTCTTACTATGTTTTCACCAAAGTGTCAAGTGCCACCAACCACCCAACCACTGACTTTCAGTCCGCAGTTTGGCAGGTATGGTTGGTTGGTTAATGTGGAAATGTAAATGATGTAATCAAAGGGCCTCAAAATTTAGAGTGGGTCTTTCAAAGGCTTCCTTCCCTCATCACAAAATGAGCCTAGCCTTACATGGACGATGCTGACCATTGTGATTGTAAAGGATCTTCATCCTGGAATCTGAAATGTCCTCAGGCTTCTCGTCACATCATAGAGAGCTCTTGTTTTCGTTACTTTCAGAGCTAACCAAAGATTAATTTGGCATATTCCTTATGAAACTGCAAGTTGTCATTTCAAGTATGTTTATGTTGTTTGAGCTCGGGATTTGAATTTTGTCAATTTGTCTCCTGAAAGCAAGTGGAAAAAAGTTTGCATTGTATATACGAGTATTAACCTGGGACCACCAGCCGTGTGGAATCATTTACGGTAACCAAAACTCTTCTTCACTTTAAACTTATATTGAAGTCTAAAAATGAGACTTTTTTACCAATAAACAGTATTCTTTCTCATTACCCAAATTTGCCCTCCAAACGACGCTAATTTTACTTCACATTAATGTAGCATAACATGTACAAAATACACGTACAACCATCATTTTTGAAACGAGGGGGTTGAGGGTTAGGCTATTTTTAACGTCCCGTTGTGCAGCCTTTTGAGGAAATATGAGCATATGAACGAGGAAAAAGCGGAAGTACGAACAAATATTTGATTTTCATTACCTACCTCTGGCACATAATGAAGAGAGCCACTGAAGTGCCAAATTCAGGCTATTAAGAATGACTACCAATTAACACAATTAAAAAGACAAAAAGTGTCCACCATGTAGACGTGTCATTTTAACACTTGTCAATAAACTAAGAGTTTGTACTTTCTCCCTTTTTTCTCGGGGGATGAGTGGAATTAGTCTTTGGAGATGCTCTAATAGCCCGCTGGCCTTTTTGGCGCATTGCCTTTTTCCCGTTCTGATCACCAGAGATTTGGTTGGACGACGTGCCCTTCACTCCCTCCCTCACAAACTACTAACTCGCGCCTCAAAAAAGCACTCACTCCTCTTGTCCTTGGAGAAGAGGTGCATTTCCTCGGCCCATCCAATACAGTCGATTGGATTTGATTTCTTTTCGCCACACTGCCAACATTAACTAGAGATGCACTCCAGCCATCCATCTATCAAGAGATTGACTGACGTCTTCCAATAACAAAATGATCCCCCCCAAAACGAGGACGGAAATCGATGAAGCTGCCAAACGTCTGCACAATTTCCTTGCACATCTGGGCTGGATTAGGAGACACTCACTGTGTGACAATGACAGGCCTTTCTGAGCTCCACAAAGACGCCCATTGCATTCATTCATAGATCGTCACCTTCCTTCCTTCCTTCTTCCCCTCTTTCGTCTTCAAAGGAATTGAACTGAAGGTCTTTCTCTCCATTATTTTTTTGTCAAATTTATCGCTTGAACCCAAACAGTTTTCATACCCGGGAATGACATTAACTTAGTTCCATCTTGATAAACGAGCTTTCCCCACTGGGTGACTAACCAAAAATCATTGAATAAAAGCTTGCTTGAAGAAAGGGGGAAGACAAACAAACCATACAACGAAGAAATACCCTGTTTGAGAGCATATGAATACCCAGTGCTCTAACTTGGACCATTTCTCAGCGTGACATTTTTCAAAAGAACGGGATTCTCTCCTCATTGAGAAGGAATTATGCGGTTCTTTCGCTTTTATGCACCAAAATTGTTGTAGTCTCGACTCTCAACGGAAAGCTCTACGTGCTAGGGTTTGTTATATTCCAAAATGTTCGCGAGAATAATGATGCCACAATAATATGAAGTTGAGAAAAGTGCTAAAATATGTTCTTGAGGGCAAGACTGTTTGTGCCAATTGTTCAAAGGAATGAGGAACACAAAACCAGGAGATCAACTAATCTTTTGCGGACAGCCTTTGTCGTCAAGGTTTTTGGTCTTAATGGGAAGCCCACAATGCACTGCACATGTGAAAGCTGGGGAAATTGAAATTGAGCTTCTTGGTCTTTTCTTGTCTTTGCCATCAAGTTGCTTGGATTCCCCTCCATTTCTCATCCGTTCCCCGGGAAGCTGTCCAAGAATTTAGGTTTCAAGGACTTGTTCAAGAATGGACTGAAATAACATGACCGACTTAGAACTAGCATCAATGTCTGATCCAAGTTTGACGACGTCTTCTTCAATTATGGTTCTTTTTAGGACGGGCAAATTGCACTATCCCACCCACGTGTGCGGTCCATTGTTCGAACAGGAACTCGAATTCTGGGGTCTGGATGCGAATCAAGTGGAGCCGTGTTGTTGGATGACCTACACAGTCCATCGAGATACCGAGGTGAGTGAGTGAGTGTGTGAGTGAGTGCGTTCGTGAGACATGTGTTTTGAGAACTTCATTTCAACCGTGCCACATACTAGGTCCAATCAAAAGGGGATTATTGGGGAAAAGATTACCGTTTGGGCACTCAAATATTGGGTTCACAATATTAGTCTTGGCCGGAACCTGAAAGATTTGACTTGAGGACGGCACGCACTCTGTCTCGCAGCAACTTTCGTTAGTTATGTATGGATCCCCGTTGTCACATCGCTCAATGCGTGCCCTGAAGTCATTCGATCATATTCAGGAGGAAAAGTTTGCCTTCTCGCAAAAAAAGAGCTCGAGCTCAGGCCTGGAAAGCTTCATTGTTCTCTCGAATATCAGAGGGATGGGCTGTCAGGCCCTTTCGTTGTCCCTTCATGTTCCTGGGAATAAAAAAAATGCGAATACTACCGGAATGTCTACATTTTCTGAACTAATTTGATCTTACAGGCCACACTGACCATCCTGGATAAATTGGACATCGAGAGTGAACATCCCACTGAAGAAGAAGTGGCCCGAAAGTTTGGCTGGGAGGAGGATTACCACGCCGACACGCTCACACTTTGGCAGAAACTGAAGCCCAAGGTGTTTTCACTTTTCGATGAGCCCCACTCATCCACATGTGCCAAGGTCAGTACTTCAAAAAACACCCACTGCTATGCTCCCACTCTCACTCAAAACTAAGTGTCATCCCTCACGCACAGTGTAACTAGAAACCCTTTATTAAAATACTGGCCGGCTTGGGTGAAATGGTGGTTCCGAATTTTGTTAGCCCTGTTTGGTCGTCAATGGCCAGTCAGAAAACTAAACTTTAAAAAAGAGATGAGCTCAATTTAATGAAAGGTCAACATGGAGACGGTTTTGGTCTAGAAGTTTTTGATTTGGTGATCTAGATGCTTTGCCCATTCACATAATATAGTCTCATTTTATGATGTAGAAATGGATCTTCCTCCTAGAATTGTAACCTACACCTGCTCTAATGTAAATATGTCAGCCAAAGATGTTTCAAATTTTAAACTGTGCTGTCCCTAACACTAAGTTGGTTTGTAACAACAAATTTCACCAATTATTTTGAATTTTGAAGCAATGCTTTTAACATATTTGGTGCATGTAGAGTGTTGTAATGCATTTATCATTAACTTGGACATGATTTTAAGTGTGTTGCCAAAATTGCTTCAATAAATGGGGCTAGGCCCTCCAACAGAAAGCACCAGAATTAGAAATATCACGCTTCCCGCAGGTTAGGGGGCATTAACAACCATAGATTTCGTCGTCTGTACATAGATTGCTAGTCTGTCAGTACAGGGTCCCTAATTTTATCTAACCATTGTGCACGTAAGGACAGTGGTGTGAATTTCAACCAAATGCAAACCACCAACAGGTGTGGTTCGAGGCTATTTGAACCCACCACTCGTTTTCATGATGTTTCTCGTCTTGAATGGAAGAGTAGTGAGTGCGGGAGTGAATGCAAGGGGAAAACGCTCCTCATATCATAGCGAGTTAGTAGTACGTACACTACAAGCGTACGAACGAACGTTGGTCCTCTCCAAATTGAAATGCATTCCTCGTTTCAAGACCTGCTCACGCAAGCTCGGACCTGAAGGCCGGAAAAAAACGACGTCCTTGATATACGACTTGAGCCTGAAGGAATGTGTGAGCAACCTGTACAGACGTAGAACAACGCTGGCTGCTTCACAACTCTCAAATTGACCCTCGGTTTGGTGGAGAAGAAATTTGTTGAAAGCCTCCAAGTTCACCATTTCTCACTTGATTCGCCAAGTCCATTTACTCACCTGCCAGTCTCAAACCCAATCTGAAATCTGTTGGGTCCGCTAGTTCGTTCGTACGTAGAAAGTGGGTGGTTGCATGAACGTAGTTTGGAGGTTGTTTTGAGAACAAACGTTTTCATCTGGTTTATGAGAGGAACGTCAAAGAAGTAGTGAGGTTTGTGCCTAAAGATGGACCGAGAGGGGTCCTTTTGTGCTGTTGCATACGTGTGAACCTTGGAAGAGGTTGGTGGTTCGCTTGATCCTGCAGTAAAACAGGACTGGGTGAAGAAAGTCTCCCTCCAGAGTCTAAGCTTAACGCGCCATTTCTCGGGCCATTAGACAGGAAAATTTTTTCAATCCGAGGGTCCCTCGTGTCCATTGCATGTGGAACGCTACAAGGAAAGATGCCTTGACGTGATGTGGCAACCCTGATTTATGGAACGCGCTTGGCCAGAGAGAGAGAGAGAGAGAGAGAGAGAGCAGTGCTTAAGAAGAAACCTGCGGGGTTTTTCTGCTTTGAAAGGGTTGGGTCGCAAATTTCAAATTTAGCCTAGAATGAAATTCTCCCGGGTTCGCCAACCGAGTGGTTCGACCAACTGGGTCTGACCAAATTGGCCCTGTATTCTAGATCTGTGGTTCGTTTCGTCATTTGGACCCAGACAAGAGCGGCGAATAAAACCACAAGTCATTGTGAGCTTAATTGGAACTCTTTATCTTTATTCCCATTGTCAAAGTAAAGGTACGGAAGAGTTTGGGGATTTCTTTTTTGATCTCGGCGAAAGAAGAGTACCGAAGATGGATCAAGTCAAGGCCATTGTGTCCCGACGATTGCTGAGTATATTCTTGGCAATGTCTCCTACCTACAATGCAGCAGGTCTTACTCATTGACTTTCATTTCGTGATACAAATTTCTACAAAGTGGATAAATAAGGTCTCTTTTTGTCAGGATAAGTGTCCATGAATCCAATATCTAAAATAAAACGCCAGCATTAGTTGCGTGTAAATATCAGTCAAAGCGAATGCTCTCCGGAGAAATGAAGAACCCAGAATCACTTCCAAAACACTCTTTAGTGTACATCCAATTGGGACAAAAGTAATAAAGATAAAAAAGACAATAAGTAGAAAACCATATTTTTGTTGCATAATAAGCCTCACATTTGAGGAAAATGATCTGCCTTTGGCTACATTTTTTAAATTCGTCTTGAAAAAGCATGTGTACAATGGTTTTTGGGACATGTTCTCAAGTTGCTGCCGTCATCAGGATCCCGTAAACAATTTAAAAGCTTAACTCTGCCAGTGTTTTGGAGACGCTAGAGTTGCCCAGTTGACGTTTAGGACACCTTTTTATGAGGACGGCGTGTGAGGTGCAAGCAAGCATCAGCTTGCTCAAAATGCTCCAATATTTCTGTCGTGTGTCATAGTTTGTACTGCGTACATCTCGCCCAAAACGGGGCAGGACTGTAAGTGATAGTGGAAAATTGGCAGTCACATTTAAAAGACAGCTTGCAATACCAAGTTCAATAACGCAGTCTCTTGAACTTCCGGGTTTGAACTGGTTGAACATTTGGCAAAAGGTGACGCATTAGAGGCAGAGCGGTGCTAAAAGGTCAAAATGGTCAAATACTCGCAAGAGTTCATCTTCCTGAAGAATGAAAAGTCGGACTACAAAATGTTTAAATTCTCGTCAAAAACGTGACCAATCCTTTTCAAATAAAAAAAAGGTCATACTATTCAACTAAATCGGAGCAAGATATTTGATCCCTCGTCTTTCAAGATGCTGCTCATTGAGTATCGAGGTGTTTCTTCAATGGATTAGTGCGGTCGAACGAATTCAGTTAGGGATTCTTGGGGCCAAATGACTAGAGGTGGGCCAGATCTCAGGCTTTGATATTCAAAGGTTTGAATTTTGGATCACAAGGGGAAAATTATTTTGTACCTTGATCTCATGCTGTTGATAGACTAAAATTTTAATGAAGCTCGGAAATTTTTAAGACACTTTTATCAAGCTTGTTGAAGCGCGAGTCTAGGCTCCGACATATCCCTAGCCATTTGGCCCCAAAGACCCCTAGCTGAATTCGTCCGACCGCACTAATCCATTCTAACTCATGAATTCCCGCCTGCACGCATGCTTAAACTAAAGTCAATCTTTGAAAACCTTTGACCCTCTTAAATAAAGAGCACTATTTTCGAAATGTAGCTGTAGACGCCATTTAATGTCGGTTTACTCAAGACTGAGGCAACTGGAATGAGGCTTCCCTCACCCCTGGAGTATTCACAACACAGGTTGCTTCTAAGCTAACAGAATTAAACCGAAAAATCATATTAAAACATAATTGAGATGGCCTAATGTTTCGTATATTCCTTTTCCAGATCATATCTGTGATTTCCGTCTTCTTCATCCTGACTTCGATCTTCTCGTTTTGCTTGAAGACGCATCCGAACTTCCGCGTTCCCGTGATACGGAATGTGACGGTGCAAGATCGTTTCGCCAATGCCACTTACTGGACCTTGGACAAGTCTCAAACCTTTCCTCATGATGCCTTCTTCTACGTGGAGCTGTTGTGCAACATCTGGTTTACCATCGAGTGCATCATTCGATTCACGGTGTCGCCCTCGGTGCGTTTGTTCCTCCAGTCCCCGCTGAACTGGATCGATTTTGTGGCCACTTTGAGCTTCTACAGTGATATGCTGCTTCAGCACTTTTTCAAGGACATGGAGAACGCCGATATTCTCGAGTTCTTCTCCATCATCCGCATCTTGCGGCTCTTTAAACTGACCCGACACTCTCCGGGACTCAAGATTCTCATTCACACGTTCAAGGCCAGTTCCAAGGAGCTCACTTTGCTGGTGTTCTTCCTGATCTTGGGCATGGTGATCTTTGCCAGTTTGGTGTACTACGCCGAGCGCTTGCACGCCAACCCCAAGAATGACTTCAAGAGCATTCCCGAGGGACTGTGGTGGGCGGTGGTGACCATGACCACGGTGGGATACGGGGACATGGTGCCCAAGACCTATGCCGGCCTCATCGTGGGCTCACTGTGTGCTTTGTCAGGTGTACTTGTGATTGCTTTACCCGTGCCCGTGATTGTCTCCAACTTCAGCATGTTCTACAGTCACACCCAGGTAAGAGCCATTTTATCGGATGAGTCATACCGGCAGTCAATAACATCCCAAAAATAGGGATGAACTAAAAAGGCACACAAACTAACATTATTAGGTTAGCTTTAAAAGATTAAAAACTCCGTTCTTTTGGTTGTGTTTTTGAACTACGTGCGTTTTGGCGGCTCGAGTGTGTTCCGCAGAGTTTTTCAATTGGCTTTGAGGTGAACCCAAGAAGGTGGGACTGAGAGGTCTGTTAGCTTTGGGTTCTTAATGAGCCGTTGCGACGAGAAGTCTGCTTCTGATAGGGAGGAGAGCTAAAAGGCATCATGCTCTTTGGTGGTTGAGAGAGGCACCAAAAGCTGAAAGGCATCATCATCCTCTACTTGACTTTCTGGGCGAATGAAAGCGGTTGGAGTCTCACGTTCTGTGCCTACTTGACATGGACTTCCTCGATCGATTCAGGACCGCGACACACTCCAATGGAAATGTTTCACGAGGAAAATGCTTGGGACAGCTAGAATGCCGTTAAACTTGTTGGTGTTAAACATGGAAGTGAATTCGAAGACTGCTCTGTTTCTTTGTTGACGAATGTGGCATGATTTAACCTGATTTATCCCCAAACTGTGCCATGTTGAGAATATAATGCTAGTGGAACCATCAGAGGAAAGTAATTGCCATTTGCCTACAAAGCGGCATCAAAAAACCCCGATGAAGATGGTTACGGGAGGCACAAAACCCTAAATCACAACGACGTCGTTCAAATTTCTATTGCGTTCGAAATCATTTCAAATTTGCCTTGTAAAAAAGTATTTGCATATCCCTTAAAAGTTAAGCAAGAAAACCTGCCTCGAAAGGGCTCGTCAAAAACAAGCGAAGCTAGAATTCGTACTCATGGCCATATTTGGACACAATACACATTTATTGTGATTCTCTTTGGAAAAAAAAAATGCTGACTGGCTGGACCTTTCAATATTTGCCCACTCATCGGTGATTGCGTGCACGAGTTTCCTTTGGCAACTTTTTAACGCCTTCTGAAGGCCTGACTAGAGCGCTAGCCTGACCACAATCTCGTTGCACGATGATACAAAAGTTTGACAACGACAATTTCAACATGGACCGGCTAGTCTGTTTGGTTTTCGTTGACTATTCTTGGAAAGAGAAAGTCTACTATTGAATTATGTCCACACGGATTTGCTCTGCATACCTATTCGGCAAAACGATTAAACGAAAGTTTGTAAGGTGCATGCCCACGTTTTCTTCTGTCAAACGTTGTCGAACGCATCTCAAAACTCTTTTATTGAATAAACGACTAACGACATCTGGCTCCATTTTAAACATCCAAGGGTTCTCAACGGTTATGTTTTTTTGCACTTTTTGCTCGTCCGTAAACATGAGGGACAAGACAGATTCATGAGTGACAATGACGATACATCGAGCACATGCATTCCATTGACTTTGATGAATATTTCATTAGCAGAACCCAGCTAGACCGAATTTGGGCGTCAAGAAGTAATATCCATACATTTAGCTATTCCATGCATAAGAGATGAAGTTTCGTGTCGTCAGAGCGCATCGTTGGTGTTTGAATCACTCGCTGCAAAAATAATCACCCTACTGTTATCTTGTTAATAACAAAAGCCTTGGAAGTTTGCCCACACCAAAAGATTAATTCCCACACGAACACGACAAGCTAACTATAGTCAACAAACGTGAAGAGCAATCGGCATTCATCCATTTCTGAGAGCTGATAATCAGCTTTGCCAGTCTATAGATAGCAGAGCAGAAAGAGCCAGCCAACATTTCGCGACGACCTATCACATTTGGGATCTCTGAAAATGACAATCAGATGTCAAAGTTTTCAGACTTGACATCCTGGTAGCTCAACCATCTCTCTCAAAGAACTGCTGATAGATACCCAAACCATTCTTCTCTTGAATGGAGTTCAATAGACAGAAAACTTTTTTCCATGTTTTCTCTCGTCTGGTGGGAAAGATCCCCATAGATTTGATGCATACAATGTGACCTTTTAAGTAAGCCTTATTAAACGGCTCGAATGAAGGAATGAGACGCGAGCAATGTCCATTTTTTAGGTCTACATTTTCCATAAAGATCTTCTTCTTTTCTTCAAGATCTTTAAAGATCGTTATCTCACTAATTTTCCCTTTTCTCTGGCTAAGTTAGAAAACCATGTCTGAAACTGACATACTGGTACAACTTCAAATTTCAGGTCTCTGACTCCCAAAACTTTGTTTTGTCTTATCCCTACATAAAGAAGAGCTAACCCCAAATTAGCCAAAATCTTTCCATAATGAACTTAACACGAAGTGCATTGTGGGGTACGCATCAAATCCACAACAACCAGAATGTGATGTTGCATTTTGAATTATTTTAAATCTCATTCAAAACCACATAATGATGTCGATGTCAGCTCTCTCATTGAAGAACTCTTAGTTTGTCTTGTGGATCTTGCTTAATACAGAAAAAACACATCGCTAAAATATTCTGCAAATAGGGAAAGTAGTTAACTGTACTGCAGATTGTTCCAAACGTTTTGATATGTCAGCCATCAATTAGAAATTAAATGTGAACAGAAATGAGCCCGTTTTCAAAAAAGAAGTAATGCAATGTTTTTTTGTTTATTGTCTTGTTCACTTGAGCATCACGATGATGAGATAGAGTATTGCTGAATTTCTTTAATTACGGCTTACAAATTCAAATTCGAAACATTTACAAAATATGTGATTAAAATATTTTCCCAATGGCATTGTAAAACTTGCTTATTTTTTTTGAGTGGAATTTAAGGAATGCGTTTGTGAGGTGCTATTTGTTCAATGATAATATTGATCCATACTGAA
>JAAGOF010000042.1:128246-145727 GCA_010645155.1 Tigriopus japonicus
GATCAGCAAAAAAACTGGGCGTAAAGCTTTCCTGCAATATTGGTCCAAAATTAGTCCAAACTTTCCATAAAGTTGCCGCAAAGGAAAGTTTCCAAACCATTCCCGACTTTGAACGTTGGTCAAAAATTCAACAGTGCGAAAAGCCCGACATAGTATTCCTTTTTATTGGCCTTACCCATATATTCCTTGGAAGTCCTGGGATTTACATTCTACAAATGGAAGATGATGATTTCTAACTCTATTAGTCGTAAGTTTGGTGAAAAAGGGAAGGCGTAGAGGGTGTGGCTAAAATAATCGTGGAGGAGGATCGATCGGGCCTGGATGTGAAAGAGAATAGGTAGACGTCTTCTTCCTCTTACAAATTCCGTTCTAAAGATTCCGCCAGGGTTACCAAGGGATGTTGGCTGTGTGGGAAATCTTAGACCCACTTTGAGAAATTGTTTTAAATCCAACCATTCTTCAATGATTGGATGACGCTCTCAAGGTCTCTGTCGCAATCTCATGGAAGCATGGCTCAATAGGTTTTTTTTTTGGCTGTCACTTTAGAGTTTCCTGACGTACATTACAACGAAATACCATTTGTAGTTTGTGCCCATTGTTTGGTTAGTGAGCGCATCCTTGATGGGCCAAAATACCGATTTCGATTGAGCCCTCAATTCCAGGGCTGATGCAGGAGAACTCCATCTCTTCATGTTGGATGTAAGAGCAAAGCCTTCTCGATCTCTTTGGTACCCACCAATCTAGTAGTATGCTAGTGACTCGAGACTACTGAACATCACGTCGCGTGTTTTCCATAATGGCATACTACGTGCTTAGAAGACTGCATTGCACAGTACTTATAGGGGTCGTGTATGTTGCGTTTCCTCGTCCACTCTCTCAATGGAGCCTTTATCCCATCAATATGGAGTAGTTCACATCCCAAAATGTAATTAAGTCCCATCCAATATTGGAGATCTGGGAGCAATCGTGGGAATGTGTCATTTCATTTTCTCACAAATCGAAAAGTGTACGAGTTCAGGCTTGATCTGACCGAAGTGCCTTCTTTATTATTGTGTGGGTGATCAAAATTGGCTGGTTTGCATTCTTTTCAAGAAAAAATATCATCCATCTCAAATGAAAAGAGGAAAAGATACAGAGTTAACGCCGCGGATATGATTAGGTTCTGTGATTCATGTTCATCTTTTCCGCAAACTTTTCCTTTTGGACACCACGAAATGGTACACCCATTGTGAATGACGTTATTTGTCAGATATTTGGCTTCACGGAACCATTTATTAACATCTAGTTTCCTTCATTTCCCGAAAGTGATGCCCTTGGGAAACACAAGGAGTACTATACGTATTGTTATGAAAAGAACTGATGATATTTATTTGGCGCGCGGTAAAAAGGTCACAAGGTAAAAAGGTCACGGTAAATAGGTCACAGTAAAAAGGTCACCGTAAAACGGTCACGGTAAAAAGGTCACAAGGTAAAACGGTCACGGTAAAAAGGTCACGAGGTAAAAAGGTCACGGTAAAAAGGTCACAAGGTAAATAGGTCACGGTAAAAAGGTCACAGTAAATAGGTCACGGTAAGAAAGTCGCAAGGTAAGAAATTCAAAAGCAGAAAAAGGCACAATGAAAATTCAAATTGAAATGATATTCAAAAAATGTTGTTGAGCACATGGACTGTATGCCATACAATCCATGTACAGTTGCCAGTACAGTTTTAATTCTTTAAATCTTCTCTGGCTTTGACGAATAAATATTTTTTTCGACAAATCTTGTACAAAATCATTGACATTAATCACCAATAACATATTTTTATGATTAAGAAAAATAAGCCCAACCCCACAAATGATTGTAAAAAATATGAGAATGGTAAAGGTGTTCACCACATACATTGAATGTACAATTGTCATGAGGTAAGATGTGGAATTCATTTTTACTACAAGTCAGATGATGGTCGCTGTCTAAAACTTCCCTTGCCAGCTAAAACTGGGGAGCAAATATCGAGTTGCTTTGGCTTTTATAGTTGTGATACCTAATCCAGAACGTTGGGAAATTCTGGCTCTTTTGTATATCAGTTCTTGGAACAAAGAGAAATTGTATTTTAGCACTAGTAAAATGCAAGAAGCACTGAATTCATGGAGTGGGAGGCTAGCAATGAGAATTATGATTTCAAGCAGAAACAAACCATTTGCGTTCTTCTGCAAATGAAACTGGCTTGCATTGAGAAGAACACGTATTTCAAATTTCAGCCCCATTGAATGCCGGAGTGAAAAGTTATGCCTTGTCAAACTTATGTACTGAAGAAAGCATAGAATGAATGAACTCGCCTTTTTGTGGTAAAACGATTAACACAAAAGGGCTTGTTCATTCATTCTCGGGAGGATTTGCACCGAGCTTTGAGAGAGCATAAGTTTTGACTCCAACGTTTGATTGAGCTGAAAATTGAAGTACGTAGTGCACTCAACAAAAGAAAGGTCTTCCTCAGTCTTGACCATTGACCACACAAACAAGTCCAGGGGTTTCAGTTTGGCGAGAACGGGGGCTACTTAAATTTGGCTCTGTAGCCGTCTATATCACCGGTTCCTAAACTGGGGGCCGTGAAGGATTTTTGAAAATTGACAAAGTAGGTGAACTTGTCCAAATATAATGCTTGTAAATGATTTTGAATATTAATACCTATCAGTCCTTCTTAACTATGCTTCAAAACAATTTTATTGTTTTTGAAAACCAAGAACCCTACAGTGAAGGTGTCACGTACCACAAGAGGAATTTTTAGAGGAAAGCATGGATTTACATTGCAGTCTCAATTTCCAGGTTTAATCAACTGAATTTTCAATTGTCACTCACCTTAGTGCTTTCAATTCCATTGCTTGGTTTGGTATCTTTATCGCAGAGTCTCAGCAGAGTCCTTATTATTCTATTTTGAATTGTTATTGAATTGAGTTGCGACCACACCAACTTCAATTTTTGGTGTTAACTTTTGAATAGTAACAACTGCAAATTACCTAATACCTTTGTTAAAGAGACACTCCTTGCTATTTGATTTGCTGAATTATTTGTTGCTTTTTAGTGTCATACTGACGTTTTCTTAACGTCCAATTAATCCCATGATTGATAAATCATCTCAACCTCAGTTAAAGTATGATGTTCAGCCCAACAACATTATGTGTGTGCAATGATTGCAAGACCTTTTCCTTGTGTGACCTTTTTATTGTGACCTATTTACCATGTGACCTTTTTACTGTGACCTATTTACAGTGTGACCTTTTTACTGTGGCCTATTTACCGTGTGACCTTTTTACTGTGACCTATTTACCGTGTGACCTTTTTACTGTGACCTATTTACCCCGTGACCTTTTTACTGTGACCTATTTACCCCGTGACCTTTTTACTGTGACCTATTTACCTGTGACCGTTTTGCTTGTGACCTTTTTACCTACAATCATTTATTTGACCTTCCGGCTGTTCTCTCATTTGTCGTTTATTACAAAATGTAAATCTCCTCTTTTTTTCGGGGATGCAGTAACTTATCCATTTTTCATAAAGGTTCTTCGCTTGAACGTGACTTTTGAGAGGAATTTCGCGTGTTCCTTTTGGTTTTCACCTCCTGTTCAACCAAGTCACGCTTGAATTGTCGATTCTTTCCCGATATTTGAGTGGTTCACACGGAACCACAACCTTAGCTCCAGATGTTCCTGCTACGGTACACAATCTTTGACACATTTTTCAATTGAGTGATTGCCATTCTAGCGTATAATGCGAGGCTTACAAATACTAAAAGCAAAAGTACAAAACATAAACCAAGGAATCACAATTTGAAGTTGAAACAGCTGGTTAAATTACTGAAAATTCAGGAAGTTTTCTGCCTAAATAGGTATCATTTTGTGGCTTATTTTTGAACATCTGGTACCCACTTAAAATATTTTTTAGAAACGAAACTTAAAAAAAACAGCCTCTTCCCAGAGACAATGTTATTTTGAAAAATAGAATGTGGCTAGAAATATGGCTCAAAAATAAAATCGGAGAAGCTCTACTAGCCAAAAGCTAAGGAATTGTCGAGTTTTTTTCCGAAAATTCATACAAAATAAATACAGTTGAAAAAATCGGAACGAAATGTGTGTTCTCAGAGCACCTCCAAATCCAAGGGAATTGAGTTGTTGGTTGGAACAGTTGGAACAATGAAGTCCTCCTCTCTTCTTTATCGGGCTCCTTCATTGTTCAATTTGTTACCCATTAGTCTTCGTCGGAAATATGTAGGAGCTGATCCTCTAACAGCATTTAAGGCAGGATTGGACAAATATTTAAATACTATTCCTGACCAACCCACTATTCAAGGGTTGTACAGATCTGCCAACAGTAACTCATTGGCAGATCAAATTTCATATAAACGGTGATTTTATAAACTATATTAATCATTAACTCTCTTTATAGGGAATCCCATTCCTTGTAGCGGTATTAATAAATCCGCCCCCCCCCCCCAAAAAAAAATAGTCTAAGAACGAAATAATCGCGAAATATGCACATTTCCAGAAAAATGTCGAAAAAATCGCCCAGTCACAAAATTTTCCAAAATGTTCAAAAATTGGAACATCATTCGAAACAAGAAATTTTCGATAAAATTTATTTTTCCGCTCCCTACAAAAGCGCTTCAACCTGTACGCTTGGATTGCAATCTAACCAGCTTGTGTGAATTCTCTGACCTTTCAGGCTCGTATGAAGCTTCCCAAAAGGCGACGCCGTGTCGTGGCTGTCGAGGCTCCGCGTCGAATTCGCCGTGGAGGCACTCAACACGGCTCCATTGGGGGTGGCAATGGGAGTGGCAGCGGCAATGGCCACGGGCTCCATCGGAGGATGAACGCTTTCAAGGCCGGACATCACAACCACGTGGGCAGTATCCACGATAGCATACGAAATTCGGGCGGGGGCGGTGGAGCGGCCGGTCACCACCCACAACCGCAAGGACCAAAAGGTACGATCCCTTCCCCCGTCTGTCTGGGACTTTTGGCCAAATGAGGCCTTTGTTTGGCCTAGGGTCTGTTTCAAGTTAGTTTTGTACTGCCTTTTGGGTTGATGAATTGAAAGTGGGCTGGCGAGGGATTTGTGTAAGTCTGTAGCTTAACGAGAACACCAGTCCATAGACATGGCTTAGACCTATGGTACTCCACATTCGAAATCATGGATCATCCAGCGAGACTACGAGTATTTGCTCTCCAAGCTCTAACTTCCACCATACATCTCACACATATTGGAAAATTGGAAACTAATTTCTCCTCATTGTGAGAGCAGAGCCAAGGCTGAATAATTGTTCGATGCGTTCCCAACTTCCCATCGAATAGAAAGGCTCGCCATTCCATTCTTAAGAGCTCCGTAATGGATCTTCCTCCACATTTTATTTTGGAGCACTGAAAAGGAATTAAAGATTCCGATTAACACCTTAGGAGTGCACCAAGTGTGTACCAGAACATTTCTTTGGTCATTTTTCAACGGACGATTGCCCCTTTTCAGCCAATGTGAATGGACTCAACAACAATACCAATTTCCCTATAACGGCAGCTCCCCCTTTTGGTCGATTGGGAAACAATGGACCATTGTTGCCACTTAAAGGCTCTTCAGGTGAGTGAGTGCCTCAAACAACCTCGTGTTTCGTTTCAGACGTCATCCCTGCATTCAGAAAGTGACCCCTCCAAAGGTTGACTTGATTCCACCTGGGCCTGCTCCAAAGAGGGCACTTTCAGGAATACACTTATTATGACCGTTGTTTGAAATGTGCCCCGCATGAAGCACCAAACCACGTTCGTGCCTCTCTGTTGTACTCACTGTTCCCAACTTGGATTCCTTTCTGACAGGTGGCGAGACCGCGACGCCCAGACCGTCCCGGGATCCGACCCTTGGCATTGCCGGAATGGCCTCGACCATGGTGACGGCAGCGCTCAACAACAACAAACAGCTCGTCCCCACGTCGGATCTGATTCAACCCTTGGCCACGAATTGTGCCCTCAGCACCGTGGATGTCAAACACCTTGGTGAGTTCAATTTGGTCTGTATCTGCAGGCCAGGTTTTCTATCTACGGTCTCTTTCAAGACCAGGAAGCAAATGTAAGAGGCTAAGATGCTCAGTTGATTGAATGCTCTTGGGAAGACGAAGTTCCGTCCTTGAGACGTGAGGAAGGGGAATAAAGCATGACGACTGGTTTGGAAGTTACCATTGGTGTCATAGTTGGGCATTTGGGTTGTGACGAATAATGAGAAATGAGCCAATTGAGACCACTCTAGAGACTTGACACCATGGTGAAGTATTTTTTTCTGCATCTTTTCTTCATTCTTTGGCTTCGTGTCCACTGAACAACCACAGTACTTTTTGGAAAGAAGCTGAGAAAGGCCATAAATTAATCCAATAAAAACATCGTAAATCCGAAGCATTAGTCACAGATTGTATTGGAAATGTGCCTCGGCCTTCAAGTAGGGGATTGGACAATAGAACTTTATCAGACTAGATGTTATTACGACCGATTGCAAAAGGCCCACTTGTTGGGTCACAACTATTCAGTCGGATCGAAGAGTCAAGTCATTTATTTATTTGATAGATCAGAAGCTGTTTGACGAGTAATAATCATTTTGTGAGAGTTCGTTAAAATCGACGAAAAACTTGATACGAAAAAATGTGATACTAATGTGATAATGGTATTCACTCTATACTCTTTCGAGACTGATTTGAACAGTTTTATGGAATCACAGGGTTGTCACAAATTAGAGCCTCATTCCAAATCCAGAATCATTCGTAAGACATTACGTTTGTCATTAAATTGCACAAAAAACAATGAAGAATAACATTTTTAGGTATCCTCAGGCAAAGTATTTCAGAAAATGATTGACTCGTAATTTTGTTTTCAAGAACATCTCCGCAAAATAAAAGTTTATAAAAGGTTGTGGCAATCCAGGATTTGTTCTTTGCAGGGTATTTCACCCTGCAAATGGTTTGAATTGGTCAAATTTTCGGCTAGAACATGCCCTGCTCATAGGCAACTGTCATTGGTTTCCACTCATAAAGAAACCATACAAGCATACCATAAGGCCAAAAAATGAAAGAAAAAAACCAATTTCTCACAATTCAATGATGGCTTTGCAACAGGCCATCGCTGGTCCGTTGATGAAGGTGTGAAAACTATTCTCATTCATTGCCAAGAGCAAGCAAAAAGCAAGCCAAAATCCCACGGATCGCCCCTATCAATGACCCCACTAGAGAGGAAGTGAGTGTCCTGTGCTCAGCTCCAGAAACATGTTGATCTCACTGGCTGAAGAAGGATGGATCTAGCACATAAAAAGGGGCTTAAGAGGGACGACTAAAAGGAATAAAAGCCGCCTAAAGCCTCTACCGTCTTTGGAATGAGGTTGGGGCTCGCAAGCATAAGGACAATTTCTCGCTCTTTCCTTTTTCTTTTGCTCATGTGGAACGAATTCTTTTTGCAGCTGCCTTTTTGCCTCACAACCACGGATCAGGTGGAGGAGTCGTCCTCCAACGCAAACCTTCCATGACTCCAGCGAACGGCGAGTCCACTTCTTCAGATGCCACAACCACATGCACCGTGATCTCAAGCCCTCCAGTTCTGTTGAGTGATAATCGACTGGATATCTCCTCAGGCGACGTCCAGGTCAATGTCTCTTCGGGGCGGGTCTTCCAACAAAATACGCCCCCTGTGACCTTGGACACGAAATCTTCCGCTCATGCGGCCACTACTTACGTTGCATGATATCCGCCAAATCTGTCCAACAAGGCTACTGTGATCACACTTCAATTCTGATCGAGCGAGCCTTGACAATGACGGCTCTAGTAATCTTTGAGGATTTGGAGGATGGGATTGTCCAATGGGGCAGAGTAAGGTGAAGTTCAAAGTCAGGAGGCCATCTTTTAACCAAATAGTCTTTTTTCCAAATTACATTGCCGAATCTGGTTTGCCGTCAGAACGTTTATTTTTATCATGATCCGCGAGCGATGAATGTTGTTCTGTGTCTGGATGTGTATACTTATAATTATAGTATATTTTTTTTTCAATGTGCCAATCAATCATTTAAGAACTTTTTGCTTCCTCAGGTGTCTTCTCTCGAGCCGACTCCATCAACATCATAGGCAGATCCAGATCGGCTCAATCTCGTGATCAAAGAACGGACGTGAAGTTCCCAACAACTTTGGACCTGGTTCCCGCCCCGCCCACCGCATCCAGTCCCATATCGAGCTTGAGTGGAGATTTGGGTGTTGGTTTACCCTTGATACCCAGGTCTCCATACAATGAGTTGGACACCAGAGCCAAACGACGATTCACTTTTGACCCAAGTTGTATTCGGGGAACGGATGCACCTGATTTTATGGTACGATGTGTTCTCTTGTTTATTTATGGTGGTGTCTCTTGGGTGCACTTCTTTTCTTGTTGCTTTTTCCTGTTGGAGATAAAAATAATAATCAAAGGCAAAGAGCCCGATCAATTTATTCAATTTTATTCAAAAGGGACCTTGCCCAACTGCTTTAGAACTATGAGAATGGAAAAAAAGTCTGCTTTGCTCTTCGATGATATTACGTTAGTTGAAAAAGATCTCTACAATTAAGATACTAGGAAACTTTGCGTCAAATCACCTTTATTTCGGTTAAGAATTGGTTTATGCTTTAAAGCCACTTCCTGGAGAATTCATACCTTTTCTAGGCCCCAAACATCAAAATTAGATTTCCCCTCTTCATTCTTATTTGTTTACCTAAGCATAACTTTATTACGGTGCTCACTCTCTTTCAAACTTAATTAGAAATGTTTCTTTAAAATCGTTGCAGGCTGATACCAGGGCTCCCAGGTCCAACTCGTTCAAGTTTGAAAGCAGAAAACAGGTTGACGGAGATATGCCTAAGATGGTCAATCCTCTCAAAGATCGAAGTTGGACAGTGTTTTCCGTGGAATCGCATAGCCCACTATCGTGGTCCCCAAACCCCCAGGGTTCACCAGTACCTTTACCCAGACCCAGTTCGTGGCATCCAAAGCATGAACCCAAGCCAGATCGTCCCTGGCACACGGGTCCGGTCCACAAATACAACAGTCAGGTAAACATTTATCATGTGGCTTTTTTGAAGCCAAAGAATAGACAACTTGACTGTGTGCTCTTTCCAGTCAAACTTATTGGAACTGGATGCTTCCAAGTTGGCACCTGCTCGACCGATGGCCAAAGTGAGCCCAGTCATGACTCTGAATGGCATCGAATCCGTTTGAGAAACCTGGACGTGGCGGAATTTAAACTCAGCCGTTATCTGAAACAGATCAAAGCGACAGGAGATGCTTTGGCTTTGGAATCCAAAAGTTAGAAACAAGGCACTACGTATGTGATTGGAAAACAGACAAAGGTGCAGTGCTTCGTTCATAACATTTAAACAATCAGCCAACCGACCAAGCGATTAGTGAGGCCATATTCAAGCTTCAAATTCATGGCTTCTCACTCACCCGTTGCTTCGATTCTTAATGACATTCGTGATCCATCCCATTTTCCCATTTCCCTCTTGCTCTTACCCTGAACAACTTTCAATTCAATTTCGATCACTTCAGTTGTTCCAGAAATCATATTGCACTATGGATACATGCCCGCTTCTCAATTACCTAATATGACAAAGATAATAAAATTATTTTTACTCCTAGACTTATTGATTTTTTGAGGGTAACAACAACACGCTGGTTTTCGTGAAAAAAAAATTGCACAAGAATTGGGTTGACCCACAGAGTTGGCAGAGAGGAGACGCTGAGGCAGACAGGCTTTTCATTTTGTTGGACAATTTTCAGGCCCCAGCTGACCTTTGGCTGTGACGTTTTCCAAGGAGTTGTGCCCAAACAAGTTCGTTTCGTTTCGTAGGGTTGAAGTAGGGGTGGGCGAGAAGTCGGTGTCGGTGCCAAGGTGTTGACACCAACTTTTTGGCTTTCGGTGTCGGCATCAATACCAGGTCTCTGGTGCCGACGTATAAGGCTTCAAGAGTTTTTGAAAAACGTACTGCCCGCCCGAAAACTTGATCCCAATTTTGATTGTAAATGTGAAGGACTAAACAAAATCCAATATCATCATTTTTGGTTCCATCATAAACATAAACGCAATGCAAGAAAATCGCACACCCAGCTAGGGTATTGTAAAAGGTAAGCTTATTTCCCTCTCTCCAATTTATGTTGCACTAACATGGACTTAAATGTCTTTAGAATGGGTAGGTCTGTCAAAACTGGTGCTGCATATAACAGTCCAAAAGGGCACATTTTGTTTGACTTAATTATAAGGAACACGCTATCTGTGTCAGTGTCGACACCACGACGTTGATTGGCAACTTCAACACAGGTGCCGGTGTCGGCGTGGGTGTCAACCATGCGGTGTCGGTGTTGGAGTCGAGGGCAAAATTGCCGATGTCACCCATCTCTAGGTTGAAGTCAGGGTCACTTATTGTTTGTTTGGGCACAACTTAGGTAATAATCTACGGAAATATCAAGTTTTCACCTGCAACCTTGGCTTTTCAACAGTTGTAACTCATCCAACAAAAATTTCCGTATATCCGCCCTGTGGGTTGACCAATCGAAAACAAAGCAAAAATGTAAGAATTCGCGCAAGATTCGCGAGAAAAGCGCAAAAATGGTGAAAAATAGACGACATTTGCGAACTCATAGTTTCATCTTTTAGTGGGTGATTCATAAAACACGGCACAACTAATCATGTCCGTAACAAGGCAATGGTTGATCTCAGATGAAATAATAGAAAAGACCAAAAAAATGCGCCAGAGAACAATGTTTAGTGTAAAGTTCCCTTTATTTCGCTTCATTTTCGATTTAAGCCAAATTTCGGACGGGGGAAAGAAGTCGGAGTAATGAACTCTCTTGAAAATGATCTTTAGCGGAAAATATCGTCGTCGCTTAAACATTGTACATGGGTGAAATTGCTTTTTGTGCCTCTTTAAGCCAAATTTATGATCGACAATGTGGCTACTAAATAAACAGCAGCTTTTTGACACTTGTTCGACCAGTTGGTCAACTGTTGATCACTTGTTTCATCCTTATTTGCATTCTCTTTATCTCTGACCAAGTTCTCGCCGAACTAAATCAATCACCACAATGGGACTTGCACAGAGGTTGATCAAGTGAGCGTTTTAAATCATACAGCAAGAGATAAAATATGGCCATTGGCTGTGTTGAGTTGCTCGGGCCATTTTGGACAATATCTAAGTTTTTCCCATTTAAGCGTCTATTCTGATTCTAGGTCCCTCGAAACGATCTATGTTTTACGTTGAGATACCTCTGCTTACTGCTCAGTTTATTAACTAGAAAATGAGACACATAAAATCATACTGTACCAGAAGGAAACATTGAAAACAATTACATCTCACTTTATGGGAAACATTATGAGATTTTGAAACAAATCTTTGGAACCCACTGAACAAATAAGCACTTCAATTATCGTTTGGATCAATGTTAATTCCTGTTTTTTCAATAGGACAAGAGTGCCCATTTTTATACAATAACAATAGGACAAGTGTTTTGTTACCAATCACCCTGAAAATGAATTTTGTAGTTTATTGACCCAGTTCCAGCCAAGGTACCTAGACTCTTTGAAATGACGGCAAAATGAAAATGATTTTTGCAAAAATGGGCAGAGTAACTCAGGACGGCTAATCGCCCTATTTAACTCTAGCAGTATGATTTAAAGTGTTCATTTGAGCAACATCTTTGCATGTCCCATTCGGTGTTCCGTTTCTTTTCAAACACCCGGTAGCTTGCTAGTAATGAAGTACAGTGCTTATTTGATTTGGAGAAGTCATTTCTAAGTTAAGTTCATTTTAGACTAGTTTTGAGGTGAAGGGACAATATGCAATCGAGTTCTGTTTTTTTAAGTCACGTGCCAGAAATTGAAATAATTTTAGTTAAAACAAGCATAAAATATTGTTTTGTTGTTGTTTCGGATTTTCTACTACCGCCACAAGGAATGCAATTCCCTGTAAACATCTAAATCATTAATATAATTTATACGATATTTGCTCCACCAACGAGTTACTGCCGGCAGATCTGGACAACCCTTGAATCATGAGTTGATCAGGAATAGTATTTAAAAATGAATCCAACCCTACTTTAATTTATGACTATTTTACTTAATATAGTTGTTAGACACACTTAGGTGGTTGATGGTCTAAAATATTAGCGAAATAAATTTTGCAGTTCAATTTGTATTGGCTATTTTTGCACAACTTTCGAAAAATGTCGTGGCACAAGTACCCAGATAAAGTGAAAGAGCCCAAGAGACACGCTCAATGGGCCCGTGCCGTTCGACGAGCCCGATGGAAACCAAACTTTACTGGTCATTTGTGCTCAGATCATTTTGAAGAGAGATACTTCCTCAAGACGAAAAATGGGAGGCGTTTGTGCCAGACTGCCATTCCATCCATTTTCAGCTTTCCCGAATCCCTCACCAAGCGACCGCCTTGCCGTCCACGAAAACCTCCCAAAGATCGTAGCAATGTTGGAATAGGTAAGTATCATATTCAACAAGACGATCCTGCTATCAGTTTTATTTGCATAGTCAGTATTAAAATAGAGTAAAAAAAATCGATGTCGGTTTGGGTACTCAATATCATAGAGCATTTTGAATCATGGGTCAAAAACATGATCTATTATATTGAATAACCAAAGATCTCTTTGAATTAAAGCTTGAGCATTAAGTTCATGGGCATGTCAAGGTATAGAAAAAACAAAATGGCATTAAATAACTAATCTAACATAACTTTTTCATTTCTGATCTATTGGCCTAATTTTCATGTTGCAATTTGTTTTAGATACTAGGATTGGAGCCAAGTTGCAGGCCACGCGAGAAAGTGACACCAAACACGTTAAAGAGGGAGAAGAAGGGATTGAGACTACCAATAGATCTGACCCAAAGGTCAGCGGAAACAATGCCTACCTACCAGCCCATTCAAACCTCAGCCTTTGACAATGAATTGGGTTTGATTCGACGTAAAGGGAAGATTGAAAATGAAGTGCGCTTTTGCATCAGCAATTTAGGTTCAATTCTATGTTGTTGTTTTTTTGTTTTTTTTTTGCAGATTTTCTAATACCGCTACAAGGAATGCGATTCCCTGTAATCACGGATTTCTCCCGACAGCTTCAATCCGACCCCCAACAGGATTCGAACCTACGCCGTCTGGGGAAGCACTTACACTCGGCACTTTTAAGAACGCGCTAGTACGCGTGGCCACTCTGGCTTCCTTGTTTGGCCTTTTTGGGATATTTTTGCCAAAGTCATTCATAATTACACAAACATTTTTCGATTAAGACATGTTTTTGGGAGAAAATATCTTTTCCAATACCATAAATGAGCACATATGTAAGATGTATTATTTGCTATATTTCTTAGGAGAAGAAAACAAACCGGATTCACCTTCTTTCGGCGATGGCGGCATTTTGAGGGCACATGTCTTGTCTCATGAAAAGGGCGACGAAGAGAACGAAAGTTCCCACTTGAAAGGTAAGGTGCATCCTTCACATGCATTTTCAATAACCCTAAAATAACTTCTCCAAATAGGGTCCCAGACAACGATTGTTTAATGTTGAACTTGTAAAACGACAAAAACGACAAAAAATAACCTTCAGTGAACACATAAATATGATCATGTTGCAGGCAATGAAGAAAAAGATTCTCACGTTGAGCAAACCGATAATCCATTTCGGAGTTAGGATATCGGTAAGTAGCTATTTGACTTAAGTGCTTTTTCCTGAAATTTTTTATCTAGTTATTCTGCAGTTAAACCATTGACTTTTTTATTTTTTAGATGTTTTGACCATAACTGAATCTCATGATCACACCTAGCGACCCTTACTAGAGACTGGCCGTCGTAGGCTAACACACGGTGCCGATGATTCATGCTGGTGATTGGTCAATAGCATTCAGTTGAACATTCAGCTTATTCTAACGAAGTTCAATAACAAACCAGAGTGCTTCTTCTTTGTTGATTTTGTAGTGATCTGATTTGGTGCCGGGGTTGCCAATTTACCGATGTGAAATCATATTCCCCTCTATCTACCAGTCTTCATAAATTCGTTTTTCCTTTAAGTATCACCAAAAGGCAAGGCATCCCTGACTTTGGTGACTTCTGAGCAGGGTTGCAAATCAAACTCACATTCGTGTTTGCTCATATACAAGAGCAAAGCACCCATTCTGCAAGCAATAACCCTACCTTGCAACCTCCCGTAAAAAAACTTGCGCTAGCCCAGATTCCACATCACTAAGATTTTGTTGTCAATCACCCGATCGCGTGAATTAATCGGCCCCTGTTTAAACTCCACACTAGTTGATATTCACTTTTTGCATATCGGGTTAATACCTTAGACACATTTCCAGCAGACTTGAGGATTTTCAATAAACAAACTGCCCTATCAAATGAGCAAAATAGTTTAGATGTGTTTCGTAGAAGAAAAGGTTCCTTTAATCATGAACTTCGGCTTCCCGCATGATGAATGACGTCACAGACAGTCCGTGCTGGGTCAGGCAATCATAGATTTGAATGCCAATCTCTGCCTTTTAGTATTTCTAATCACACCTATAACATAATTGAAGATTCTTCATGGCTTCTACGTGATCGTTATAAGGGTGCAATGAGCGTGCAAGAACTAGAGGCAAAAATGAAAGTGCTTGAGAGTAAGATTGTGAAGAAAGACGAAAGGCTTAAAGATCTCTACAAGAAACTGAATGCGGCCAATCAAAGTAACAAGTATTACAAACAAAAGTTGCATGGACTTCGAGCTTGTCTCAAGGAAGCCCGTAATTCTAAAGATGGACTCTCCCATGACCTGGTGAAAGATCTAGAGGAGCTATGTGGGTCGTTCTCTCCTGTCCTTTTACGATACCTTGCAAATGTGCGGAAAACAATGTAAGCAGGAAAAATTATCCTCCAGAATTGAGACAATTTGCCTTAACACTCCACGTATACTCTGCAAAGAGTTATGAATAAGTGAGAGGCAAGTTTGCAAAAGGACTTCCATCGCCAAGAACCATCAGAAAGTGAATGGAAATTGTTGATTGCAAACCTGGAACACGTTAGTGATGCTGCAGAGGAAAGTAGCGGATGCCAAAGCTAAAGGAGAAGAGGTCTTGGCCAACATCATGTTCGATGAAATTGCTATCAAGAAAGGCGTGGAATTTAACGGCAAACGCTTTTTCGGAAAGGTTGATCTTGGTCTGGATTTGCCATTTCAGGTTACGAATCCCAATAGTGACGCCAAAGAAGCCCTGGTGTTTATGTTGGTTGATGTGAATGGGCACTGGAAGTTGCCACTTTCGTACTACCTTATTGACGGTCTCAACAGTCCGGAGAGAGCCGAGCTCTTCAAAGTCAATGCCAAACAATATATGGCATATCCAACGTGATTATGAAGGGTATCAAAAGCGAAATTTCTTGGCCACTCGCCCAACTTGTAACAATCTCTCTGACATCTGGATTTATTCCCTCAGAATGGAAAGTATGCAAAGTTTTACCCTTGTTCAAGGGTGGTGACCACACAATAATGTCAAATTATCGCCCAATCAGTATTCTTTCGTCATTTTCAAAAGTTTTGGAAAAAGCTGTATATCAGCAAATGTTCACTGTTTTTCTATGAAGACCATCTCAGTGACGTTCAGTTCGGTTTTCGTCCCAAACATTCGACCATGCACGCAATCCATAACTTCTTTCAAAATATTTCGACAAATTCAGAATTAAAACACTCGATTGGTCTATTTGTGGACCTTAAGAAAGCATTTGACACTGTTGATCACGAAATCCTTCTATCTAAATTGACCAAATATGGTTTCAGTAAAAACGTGACCAGATGGGTAAAAAACTACTTGCAAAACAGATGTCAGAGAGTGGAAATTGAAGGGCACTTTTCTGAACCTGCCCTTATAACGTGTGGGTTGCCTCAAGGGAGCATTCTAGGACCACTTCTCTTCCTTATCTATATAAATGACCTTCCCAATGCAACAAAATTCAAAGTAACAATGTTCGCCGATGACACGACACTTCAACACTTTTCTACGGACATACACACTCTTGAGAAGGAGAGCGGGGTGTGGCTACAAAGAATTTCAAGTCGGTTTCAAACCAATAGACTTGCAATTAATCTTGAGAAAACTAAACTGATTTTATTTAGTCCTAGTAATGGTTTTCACAACTTTAACCTTTATTTGAATGGCAAATCGATTCTACGGGTTGGATGGAGCAAGAAGCACTGGAATCATGGAGTGGGAGGCTAGTGATGAGAATAATGAATTCCAGTAAGAACAATTCAATTACGGTCTTCTGCAAATGAGACCTTGCATATGTTGACAAAAATACGTATTTCAAATTTCAGCTCAATCAAACGTCGGAGACAAAAGTTACGCTCACTCAAAGTTCAGTTCAAATCCTACCGAGAATGAATAAATTCGCCCTTTTCTTGTAATCGTTTTACCACAAAAGGGCGAGTTCATTCATTCTATGCTCTCTTCAGTACATAAGTTTGAGAAGGCATAACATTTCACTCCGGCATTCGATTGGGCTGAAATTTGAAATATGTGTTCTTCTCAATGCAAGCCAGATCTCATTTGCAGAAGAATGCAAATGGTTCGTTTCTGCTGGAAATTATAATTCTCATTGCTAGCCTCCCACTCCATGATTTCCGTGCTTCTTGGATGGAGGCATCAAACAAAAGCCGTAAAATTTTTAGGACTTTACATCGATGACAAATTAGATTGGAAGTATCACGTTTTTGAGCTAATTGAAACTTTACGAAAGTCACTTTTCACGTTCTTTTTAGCCCAGCAAGCCTTACCGTCTACACTACGACAAGTTTTGTTTAATGCCTTGATAAAATCAAAATTGGAATACGGCATTGAGTATTTCGGTAATTCGCCCGCAATAAAATCACTAGATCCCGTTCAGAAAAGTGCAATTCGTTGGATTGTGAAAGCAAAAAGAATAGACCACACAAGCAAAGCATTCAAAAGGCTGAATATTCTCAAAATTCGTGATCTAATACGAGTAAAACGACTGAAATTTATGTTTCTTTGTTTACATGATGTAACACCTCGAATCATAAACACCTTTTCTTTTGGAGTTAGGAGGGGTGGAACATTCGTTTTGACCTTCCATTACACAGACTGTCCTGGTTTCAAAATTTACCACACTATGATTTTCCTAGAACGTGGAACGAGTATACATTTGAAAAAGAGCTTCAGTTTTCTACACACAAGTATTCGATGAAGCAATGGGTCCGGCATCTGACTGAATCGATCATTTCATCCTATCCCACCATATGTAACATCAAACAATGCTTCTCTTGTAAAAGTCATTCGAGCTCTTCCTAATTCCCTACCGCACGAATAGTCCGAGAGCAGCGGTTGGATGCAATGGCAGTGGACCCTCATGAGCATTCCAAAGGACAATCGGGTTTTTGTTGATATTGCAAGCTTTATGAAGACATTTCTATGATCT
>JAAGOF010000042.1:147121-193974 GCA_010645155.1 Tigriopus japonicus
ATAATACCCTGTATGGTGCGTGCGCCTCATGTGGTCCATTTTTGAACCTCAGGCACAACAAATCTGGATGGACTCCATTTCTTGACAAAATGATGGCATTGTACAATTGCTTAAATAATTCTTGGTCTTGATCATTGAAGCTTCAGTTCAGGAGCTCTTTACCAACACAATTGAAACCACTGTTTCTAACGCTCTTTGATATGCCTCAAACACCTTAGTTTGCCTTGGCACAATGCAAATACTTATGGTCAAATATCCAAATCAATGTTCAAAGCCAGAGCATGGGGGATTTTGGGCACTTTTCACAAGCAAGCTTGGCTCAAAAAGATTTTTAGGAGCCATAGAATCAAAGAAATAATCATGCCAAATTACATCACAGCTTTCCTACCCATGGCACTTGGGTTTTAGATGAGATAATATACAATTTGAAGCTTATTCTCCTCTTGGCTGTCTGAACTTTCTTTGCCGTTGTTTACAGTTAGGCCCAAATTGGCTGGTAAGGTTTGGTGAATGCAAAGGTGACCATTCCTTGCTAGAGGGTCCTTGGGTGTTGGCGTTTCACATAAACTTACGTTATAAAATCAGTGCTGCTAGATTTAGATTTGAGTAGCGCTCGTTTTTCGTTGGAATGAGAACTTTATCTCGCAAGAAATTTTGCCGGAACAAGGGGAGTAATCAAATCCCAAAGAATTACTTTGAAGCCTTCGTTGCCTTTAAACGCTGTGTTGGGTTTTCTTATTCATTATTTCAATCATGCCGATGGTACTTTGCATTTGGAACTTATGTCAACACTGGTTATGAGTTGTCTGGGCAACAAAACTTGTTTGTATCTGGCAGACCAAAATGCCCTCACCCAATGAACATAAAATGTCCAGGAATGCACAGCGCAATATCGGAGCGCAAAAACTTGACATGAATTTATTCAAATTTGGAACAATACACTCAACAGGAGAAGAGTTGAAATTACAGCCCATATTTCAAAGTACAAGTAGCATTTGGTTTTCACGCAAAAACACACACATTTCCAAAGTTATAGACGCCAAAACTTGGTAGAATTTCACAGTCCAATTCGACTTTCGACCTCTCAAGGTACTGCACCATCTAACGTTAGGCAATTGCACTAATTGAGCGAAAGAAAAAAGTAAACAAGCTCTACACGGTCCATTGACTTATTCTTGCTTAGATTTCGCCAAGTGATTTTGTTTTGGAAAGAAAGTTTGAAGAATGTTATTCTAAGAACGTTTTTAACCATTAATTTTAGAATTATTATTTTTGGACACTCTGTTTTTTGGACACTCTTATTTTTGGACACTTTTGGACACCTTTTGGACAGGGGTGGACAAAATGTCCAAAAATCAAATGCCCACCCTGTCTGAGTGCCAACTTATCAATGGCTACTTTGTTAGGATACTCATTGACCCCTCCTGATCTCCAAGCAACAATAGTCCATCCGGGAAACTGAAAAAAAGGATTCACTTCGTCTTAGATGTATGCCATTGCCTCAAATTGGTAAGAAACACCCTAGGGAGCCGCAACATTATCGCTCCTGATGGTTCAACCATTTCTTTCAAATTTGTCGAAGAATTGGACAACATCCAAACCAATGAAGGATTGAAAGCGGCCAACAAGCTTAGCAAGCGCCATGTCAATTGGCAGAAGATTAAAATGAAGGTGATTATCTGTACTTTACTTTTTGATAACTATGATTGCAGAATACGATATATTTTGAGGTTTATTTTTTCTTTTCCAGGTCAAAGTTGCTGCCGAAACGCTTTCCCGATCTGTTGCTCATGCCATGTCTTTCTGTCGAGAAGATCTTAAACTAGATGAATTCAAGGGCTCTAAAGCTACATCAGACTTCTTGTTGCTATTTGATCAACTTTTTGATGTTCTCAACATCAAAAACATTTTGACACACGGATGTGAGGCGGTAATGTCAAGCGTGAATGAAGAGATTTGGCGATAGTTATTTTATATGTTCAAGTTTTACATCTATTCCCTTCAAAACGATGTTGGCCAACGACTGTGTGAGTCAAAGGCCAAAACCGGATTCATTGGATTTTTGATAGCAATTAAGTCTTTTGAAGATTTGTTCGACGACTTAGTTCGATCAGGCCGCTTGAAGTAGTGATGTGACTTGGGCAAGTAATGAGTCATCACAGACACCCAAGAACAAGTTGTTGACAAGCATTACTTGGGCAATACACCAATACACTTGGCAAGCTCAAGGAACATTGGAAGATGCAGTTGTCGGCAGTTGCTCTTTGAGGAGTTAAGATACTTGCAGTGTGACTTAGAAGAAAAAAATGTCAAGTTGCATTTTCGATGATCTTTTGACCTTAATAATTTAGCAATAAATAGTGGAAGTGATCCAAAAAATATTTCAATTTGCATAGCATTTGCAAAACCATGGTTTTTTTTGTTTCTGGTTCTAGGCCACACATGAATGCACTTTTGAGGCTAATCAAGACCGAGATCTAGAAGTCACACTTCCGGAACAATCTCGTTTACTCAGAGTTGCCGGCATGAAAAAGTAAAATGCCAAATATTTTTTTTAGTATTCTCGAAATCTTTTGCATTTCCCCATGTGAGAGAATTGAAGTGTGTAATTTTCTTAAAAATACATCCTTTCAAAGGTGTGGGCCCTATTTAGCTGAATCAGCCTGGTTTAGTGAAATTCGGATGGCAAGTTTATTCTTCATTCTTAGCAAATTTGGCAAACCTGTTAGATGGGAAAAGTACTTGTACAGACACCCAAGCTATGCCAAGCTTCAGCAAGCCCAAGCACTGTGTCAGTACAGCTTGCCCAATCTCTTGTTTGCCCCCCATCACTAGCTTGTACCCTTCAGATGGTCACAGGATCATTTAGAGACCTTCTTCTCAGGCGTGCAAGCAACTCTGGGTTTCAATAACAACCCTTCTGTTTGCCAATTCTATTCCTCGATGAAAAAGCTAATCGTCCTAACCAACATTCGAGGAGGTCAAGGTCAAAACTGTGAAAATCAGGATATCCCAGATGTATTGGTGCTGAGTTCCTTCAGTCCTCGTAAAAGGCCTCCAAGAGTCTACCACAGTGAATCAATTTCGGAGGACATGGAGATAACATTTGATATGGCCACACTGTGCGGATACAGCTGTACAAAGGGAAAAAATTCTGGACTAGTGTTTGGTCGGCTTTGGATCTTTCTTGACAGAATCGAGATCGAGAGGTCTTCCTCGTAACAAATTGGAAATGACTCTTGCCGTGGATTAACTAATAAGGATCCCTCCAAATTAGAAAGTATCACCAATAGTTACGCCACCTCATCAGCATGACCTTCAAAGTTAGCCTTCCCGTTATTCTCCTGCATAGATGTTTGCCAGCAGGACACATATGGAACGCGGAATTCCCCATAGTTGAGTTTGAGGAATAACCGCGTTCGGTCCACCCTGCTTTGGAGAAATCCACAAAGCATCCGTATACTCTCCTCCTAATGCTGATGTTTGCGTGCACAATTTCGTAGAGGAGAGTGACTGCCGCGGTGGTTGAGCGGTTTCTGCGGAAACCGGATTGGAACTTGGGAAGGAGATTCCTTTCCTCGGCCAATCCAGAGAAGCAGGTAGCTAAGAGGGTGGACATCATCTTCAAGAAGGGGTTTTCCAAGGCAATGGTCCAATGATTGTTTGGAATGTCTTTGGGCCCCTTCTTTTGGATGAAGACGATTGTTGACTCCATCCAGTCTGGTGGGAAGAGAGATGTTTGGAGGGGCTGAAGAGATCTTGTAAGAGTGGTTGAATTTGGGTCCGGAGAAGTGTAAGTTGGAAGGGAGGCACCCCTGATGTCGACGGGGCCTTGCTCTTCATCTTCTTGAAGGCCTCGTCCGTCTTGGATTCCGTGAAGGGCTGCAAAAGGGGATGATGTTCTTCCAAGCAGCCCTGGACCTCCTCCACCACTGTTTTGGATGACGATGAAAACAGTTCTTGGCAGTGGAGGAGGAATTTGCTCACTGGAATTTCCGAGTTGGCAGCGGGCTTTCTTGCACGTTTTTACAAGCCCGCCATCCTGGATGAAGCCAATGAAGAGAACAGGTTCTCTACTTCCAATCTTTGATGGGCCGACTCAACGCTCCTCAGAGACTTGTGATATGTCATCCTTGAAATCGCATATTGCTCCCAAGTCGCTGATGTTTGGCTTGTCTTGGCACTTCGCAATTTTTGGAGCATTTGACTCCTCAGTTCTCGATGGTATGAGTTGAACCAAGGGGTCTTGGGTCCTCTTCTCCTCGCCTGAACTAAAGAGGACTCTTGGAATGCTTGCAAAATGACTTGGGCCACTGCAGTTGGATTGTAGTCCTTCTGGGTGTCGATGGATAACTGCAGGGTAAGCTGAGCCGCACACTCCTACACATTGACCACGCACCTCCCCTTTTGAGTCACGCCCAGATGATGGAAGTTTCTGGGCATTTTGAAGGTGACTGAAATGGGGAGGTGATCAGAAACGGCCAGTTGATAAACATAACTGGCCGGAGATGGAAGATTTTCTGATATGAAGATGTGGTCAAGTACGGAGGCGCCCCGGGGGTAGGTGTGTGTGTTAGAACTCCCGGGTTGGAGTGCAGAGTGATTCTCCGACACTTAGAATCTTGGCGAGTTTGGAGAATTCACTCGAGTTGGGTCGCATGTTAAAATCTCCACCAATGATGACTTTCTCCGGATTCTTCACCTTCTTGAGGATGGATGTGAGATCCGAGATGAGGTCGTCATAGTCCGTGGTTGGCTGATAGTAAACGCCAATGATGGTAAAGCCTTGGGCATCCACGGCTATGTGATGAGGAGAGGAGGAGAGTAGGGTGGGCTCAAAGCATTTGGTAATGTAGAGCTCTAACCCTCCGCTGGGCCTACCACGCCCAGCGGGCTTTCTGGCGTGAACCACAAAGCTCTGCTATCCAGCAAAGGAGCTCTAGTGTTTATCCTCGGTGACCCACGTCTTGGATAGGAAGGTGAAGGCGTGTCCTTGGATCTTGTTGAGGCACTGTCCCGCTCCAGCCACTTGCAGCATGTTTGCCCGTCCATGGCAGTTGAGGAAAAGGGCCGACACCAGTTGATTCCCTCCCCTCCGCTGTTTCCGCCGCTGATGATTCCTCGCGATACCGAGTTGTTCAATCTGACCTAGAAGAGATGAGTTGATACAGGATTGAGGGGGAAAGGGAAAGGAAGATTGGGAAGAGGAAGAGGACAAGGGCGTTGAAGGGGGTTTGAGGGCTAGTTGCTCACGTCTTGAATAAGACGTGGCCGAGGGATCATTGAAAGTTGAAGGATCGGAAGGAGAAGGAGTGCACTGAAGGAAGGATATCACAGGGTCATTGGGGACCACGGTTCGTGGGCGTGGTCCTGCTCACGAATATCACAGTTCGTACTATTTAAAATGAATTAAAAACATTTTTTGTCACGAGAGGTAAAAAAGCGTGTTCGCCATTCAAGGGGTCAACTGGCCAAAATGCTATCAGCATTGGCAAGGTTAGTGTCCAAGAGTGTTAGGAACCTGACCTTTCCAGAGGCAATGTCTGGGCACATGGTGTCATTCCCGATCAAGGACTTGACAACACCTTATTATCCTTGGCCCAACATCCCTTTGGAATATTGGCGGTTGGGCACCTTTGTTCGGCTTGCTGCCTAACTCCATCAATGACGGGAACTGACGAAGGACCTGTTCAATATCTGACCCACCCCCTCTACTGCAATAACCAAGATTTTCATCATCTACCTTTACCCAACTGTACCTGCACTGTCTGTCAATCCCCGCTTCATTTCTTCCATGTGCACTGAAATTTTTTCTTGTCAACTCAGTGATATCACGATTTTACGTAACAATTTTTAACGTGTTTTTTCACATTTGACAAGTCTTTTTTTCATTTTTGTATGATTTTACATATATCCTTTTTCCAATACGCCATGACATGACCAAAGAATCACAATAAACATTGTTCTTATTATTGATCTACCAGACGAAAAATGACAAAGTGCAAAGCCTTACACGCGTTCTATCATAAAATGAAGACCAAACACTATGTCATAAACATACATACTGTAACTGTTGCCAAAAATAATGGACTTTCCCATCCTTAAAAATCCAATTTTGCCACTACAAGATTTAATTTTCCACTCCTTACGGTCACCAGACCGTCAGTTAGTAAATTCAATTTGGGATAGTAAAGCAAAGTCTAATCCTGCCCAGAGAACACAAGAAAGGTAAGAGCATTTTTTGAGTAAAACTTTAACGTTTACTAAAGTTGCATTGGGTGGTGATGAAGCCCAGAGAGAATATCCTGTTTTTTATTATTATTTGGCCACCTTCATGTTTAAAGACGGGCATTACCATTCCACGTTTCATTCTCCCGAGATTGGAACCAGCCTCACTTTAATTTCATTTTCCCAGCTCGAGCCCAACCCGACTTTTTTAGTCCGTGCTCGAACTCGAACACTAGTGAGCCATGTCTTCCTCACGATTTGCGAGAAATCACATCGGCCTAAGAAAAAGAGAACAACTTTGTTTCATCAGCTGCAACTTAACACTACACTCTACGATGGTGGAAATTTCAAACTTTTCCAAAATTTGTCAGCGTGGCTCAGTTCTTTAAGCGTGGCTAAATCTTGACCGAACTCAGCGTACTTTACGGACAATGAAATCTCGATTAAGCAATATCTTCCGTCACCCCAAAATTTTATTGCTAAACTAAAATTTATCGTTAAATCGACTCGCTCTTGTAGTTGTGGTAGTTAAACGTCGGTAACATAAAAAATTATCGTCAAATTAGAGATCGTTCAATCGCGATTTCAATGTACTTTGTTCTTCGCACGATCGAACGTCGTTTTTTCTGAGCGCGCGGTCGCCCTGAGATCGTAGAAGCTAGCGCAGCTGAGGCAAGTTGTCCCCTTTTTCTCTCGCCCACGACACAGGCCAAGGCGACATCTAGTTAGTAGATGATCTGTGGATTGGAGTCATTCACGTGTGGAACACCGCACGGGCGGATTTCTTCGATTTGATTGCACCACGCTTAGACATTCTTCAATTTGATGCCACATTCGTTCTAATATTTAAAAGCACGACGACGCGTGATCCACATTCGCAGGTAGCCAATTCATCCATCCTCTTCCAACAAACACTCCGTGACTAACCGATCTCGCCGCCCCCTGGAGTTCTCCTCTCATCATCGTCATCATTATGGCCGTGGTGCGGACGCACTTTGACAACAACGCCGAGGTGGGCGTGTTCTCGAAACTGACCAACGCCTACTGTCTGGTGGGCATTGGCGGGTCCGAGAACTTTTACTCGACGTTCGAGGCCGAATTGGACGAGGTGATCCCGGTGGTGCACGCCAGCGTGGGCGGCTGCCGCATTCTGGGCCGTCTCACGGCCGGCAATCGTCACGGGCTGCTCGTGCCCAACAGCACCACCGATCAGGAGCTGCAGCAGCTGCGTAACTCGCTGCCCGACTCGGTCAAGGTTAAGCGCATCGAGGAGCGCCTCTCGGCCTTGGGCAACGTGGTGGCCTGCAACGACTACGTGGCCCTGGTTCACCCGGATCTGGACCGCGAGACCGAGGAGATTCTGGCCGATACGCTCCAAGTGGAAGTGTTCCGACAGACGGTGGCCGGCAACGTGCTCGTGGGATCGTATTGCGCCTTGTCCAATCAGGGCGGTTTAGTTCACCCGCGCACTTCCACCACCGATCAAGATGAGCTCGCCTCTCTCCTACAGGTATGTATGTACCTAGTAAGGACACCGGACAAACCACGAGGACCATTTGCAAATTTGAATGCAAACTCTTTTAATCCTGAAAATTCATTGGCTACTTCAAATGTTCATGACCATCAAAGGGGGGACGGATGACTCGGGGAAAGCGTTATAGACAAACGTATCACCCACTCAAAAGATATGGTTTGAACCTTGATCCTACCTAGTTCATTTGAGTTGTTCGTGGGGTAATGTCGAATTCCGGTATCAAAGAAAGGCTTTGAGGGTTTCGTTCTTCATCTATTTTCTCAGTGTTGGAATAAAGCGGGAAAGTGTCCTTCCTGTTGATGAGACCGGCAAAGCTAACCCAAGGTTAAATATATTAACCATCGTGAGCCGAAGAAAGGGTATGTTATGCTTCTCCTTGTCCCTTCTACTTGTGGACTTTCCGCCCATCGAATCTCGGAAATGCGAATGAAAACGGGATAATTAATCCAGATTTCATTTCACTCTTATCAAAAGGACATTCCCGCTGTGCTTCAGGCCTGAGAATAGCTGAAAAGAGTTAGGAGTTTCCTTTGCTTTTATTTGACATCAGGATTTCACCCTTCATGGGGTGGATCTGGGTAGGTTCCAAGGAGAACGTTTGGGCTTATTTAAACTTACTAGCTTATTCAGATATGAGCTAAATTTTATGATCCAAAACTACGCGAAAGAGATTGTTATGGCTAATGAATGCCTACTTTCATATTGCCCTCTAGATTCCTTTGGTGGCCGGAACGGTCAACCGCGGTTCGGATGTGATAGGCGCGGGTATGGTGGTCAACGATTGGACGGCCTTCTGCGGCCAAGAGACCACTTCCACCGAGATCTCGGTCATCGAATCCGTGTTTAAGCTCAACGAAGGTCAACCGTCGGCCATCACCCAACAAATGCGAGCTTCCCTCATCGAGTCCATGACGTGAAGGGCCGGAATCCCACTTCTACAGACGCGAACCATCCCATTCTATATTTGTAAAGCTCACTGAAATCAACATAATATAATATGGATTGCCCACAAGTGACCCGTTTTGGCGTTTTCTTATGTTAGGATTAGCGCTCGATTAGCGCTCGATTGAATCTGGCAGGGCCACATAAAAGATAGTGTCGAAAAGACCTCGGATTTGATCTTGTAATTGACCCGTTTACCGTGGAATCCTCGGTGTGCATTGATTTTAAAAATTCAGGATTTGGTTCATACAATCGAACTGGCCATGCTTTTGGTTCCCATTCCATTCCAAAATTAAGTCTAGCAAGTATGCTTAGCAATTCCTATTTGGTGGCCGTGTAATGTATCCATTTGGATTTTCGGCCCACACCGAAAGGGACATATTGTCACATTAAAATCATGTAAAAGATAATCATGAGCAGTCCTCTTCGAAATATTCATTATGTCAATGCACACTTGATAAGGGGCGCCATCACCAACTGAGATTGCCTTTATTCTGCCTCGAGTTGAAGCAAATCTCGTGAATTCATCCTGAATTGACAGTGGCAGGGTTGCCAGGTCTTCGACGGTTCTTATCGCCAGATTTGCCACCGAAATTCGCCAGAATTAGCGACCTCATTTGAAAAATCGCCAGATTTTGGACAAATTTCTTTTTACGAACAACCTTATGTACATCATGCTGAAGTAATCATCAAGGAATACCTCAAATGGTCAATTCTTAAGTTTTGTTTTTCAACTTTTCTTTCAACTTTTATCTTGTGATACACATTTCATGACAAAAGTTCTCGAAGAAAAACGGAATCCCACCATATTGACTTTCCTTCATAAATTTTCATTTGTAGCACTTAGAACGCGTTTTAGTTTGTAATTTGTGGACAAAATTAAAATTTTGTTGATGCCAAGTAATAAAATCTTTCGGACTCTTTTCTGCTGAAATGCTATATTCAAATGTTCTACATAGAACACTTTACTTGCAAGAATGAATTTCAGGTCAAAAATACTTATTTGAACAATGGCAATTTTCCTTTGTACAATATCTTGAACATTTTTTCAAAGTCTCATACTCGCCAAAGTTCGTTCTTCGTTCGTGCTGTGGATCCTTGAAATTCACTTCCGATGTCTACTCGCCATCAGGACACCGTTTGGTTCTTTAGGCGCTTGGTTGGTACCGGAAGAAGACTTCCCAACGCGGACTGATCACTAAATTTTATGCCTTGCCTTTTCTGAGTGAATGTTGTTTTCTCACGTTTTCTTTACTCTGTCATCTCCCATAGTCCTTTACATTACCAGTCATTTTACATCGCACGACTAATGATTCTTTTTGTCCATATCAAACATTCTCTTGCCTATACTCGAATGTATACCTTGTGTTTATGTGTCAATACTATCCCTCCCTATTCAAGTCTATATCTAGAATCTTAATACCCGAAAAAGGGGAAATGCAGATATTTTTTAAATATAAGAACACCCGAAGTCGCACAAGGTAGCGAAAACCTTATGACATCGAACCTCCCAATCAAAAAAGAAAAGTGAGAGTTCAAACATGTTACTTTATCGAACATATTCATACACACATGATGCTCAAGCCTCTTGATTCTTTTTCTTCTTCTTCTTTTTCTTCTCGGAAACGGGCGTCTCGGGAGTAGCTTCGACTTCAGCTTCAGCCTCGACCTCCATGGCTTTGGCCTTTTTCTTCTTCTTCTTTTCCGACTTAGGCGTCGTTGATTCCGGAGCTTCAGCAGCCTCAACAGGCTGCTCCTCTTCGGGTTGTTTCTTCTTTTTCTTTGAGGGCGGTTCCGCAGTTTGCTCGACTTCGGTGTCCTCCTCAGCTTTGCGCTTCTTCTTTTTCTTCTTCTTACTCACCACGGTGAATTCGGACGCTTCCTTGGCCACGGCCTCCATGGCCTCTTGCATGACCTCCAGGTTCTTCTTGGGTAGATCTCCGGTTTCGTAGAACTTGAGCCGGTCTTCCACTTGGGTCTTGAGTTTCTCGCCAAAGATGGTGGTCGAGTTCTCGGAGAAACAATCGATGCGCGAGGCGATCGAGCACTTGTTGGCCAGATAGCGCGAGATTCGCCCCTTGTTCTTGGTGCCGGCTTTGCCAATGAAGGACGAATGGAAAATCAAACCGTACTTGGGCGTGTTCCCACGAGTCTTCAAAGCCCGGAAGAGGGCCTTTTCGGCGCCCAATATCTGGACGGTGGAAGCCGGATACTTGGCCAAATTGGTTAAGGATCCGGCGTGCGAAATGAGACGGGCGGCCACGGTATCGCCGATGAGGGTGGCTAAATTGGGCGCTACTGACCCCATCTTGGAGCGCAAATAATGGGTGAGCTCGGCGCGATAGTCGGCTAAACCGATCACGCGGTTGGCGAACAAATCAATGTTGAGGAGATCAATGGGCGAGATATCCATGCCCATGGAAGACTTGCTAGCGTCCACGATGGCTTTGGCCTTGGCCGAGTCCATGACAATCTCCTCCAGAGAGTCGAGAATGTTCTCGGGCAACTCTTTTCGATTCTTGATAACCTTGACGCAACGGGCGAATAACAAATTCTCGGGAACAATCTTGATGAGTTCGGGAAAGTGGTACGAGTACCACTCACGAATCCGCATGGCAAACGTGTTCACGTCCTTATCCAGTTGATCCAGGAGCGCAATGGCCTGATTAAAAAAGATATTGAAGTATATGGCATGAATGAACTGAAACCTTCAGCTGAAGGCCTGAAGCCCCTTGATTTACCTGAATGATCATGTTGTCCGATTTGTGTACGTTGAACTTGACCTTGGCTCTGGAATAAGAGTGGCCCAAACCCAGTTGGGCCTTAGAACTGGCTTCGTTGGTCAATCCTTTGACCAATTTGGCAAAATGGAAGCGCACACCTCGCAAAATCTCAGCCGACCCGCCAATATGGGTCACCTTCAAACCTTCCATTTCTTCGGCCAAAAAGGCGCCCAATTTAGGCTCTTGCATGCCCAACAATACTTTCTTGAGCTTTTTGGGTAAATTGGCCTAGAAGAAGAAAAAAAAAATTGTCAAACGTATCGCAAATGGAAAGGAAGGAATCTTCAACTCTTCAATTACCTTGAGAAACACTTTGAGCTCGTCGGAAGCCAAGCCCTCGCTGATGGCATTGATGTTGGCCAAGGCCTCGGCCGCACTCTTAAACGGGTAAAAGGCCACGAGATTGACGATGCCATTAAAGGCCGAGACGTCCGACAGGGCTCGGGTCACTTCGGAAGTCAAACTGGCGATCTCTTCGAACTCCTTGACGGTAAAGAGAGCGTAGCCCGAGGCATGCTCGAAAAGCACGTGGCTCGGACAACCCGACATCACGACCAAGATTGACGAGCCACTTTTGTCCGGAGGCAACGATGACAATCAATTTGGCCTTCGTAACTGCGTGATCACCTCGGATGCCGAGTTCGTTCACGTGAGGTGGACTGGATGGTGTTGGGAATTGTTGTTGAAACTGTGGTCGGGTCGGAAAGAGAGGGAAACACGTGGAGCAGCTGTTTGTTTATTCTCGAGGGACCGAACCATAGAGAAACTAGAGTGCAGAAGCTCAATATCTCCTTTTAACTGGAAATCCGATTTCCAGGGAGATGGTAAACTTTGGCGCTTTTTGATTCAGGCATAATGAGAGGTTGTATGTATCAAAGTATTTCCAGTCTCAGTTTGAAAAATGAAGAAAGAAAAAAAAGTGTGTCAGCTGAGAGACTGGACATTGTTTAAGCGAGACCCCGGTTCCCCATAAGCCACGACGGCTTGTTTTCATGGGGATCGTTGGTTGAAAAAAAAAAAGAAGAAATAAAATATCGGTCCCATCCTCGAGATCGGCTTTAGCTTAATAGCAGTATATCAGACGGAAGTCACAAGAAGGTTGTAAAGTCGCGTTAAGTATTAGGATAACTTCAGAAGTTATGTTCGGATCACTCATTCACATGAGAAGCAGTTTTTTCGCCCACATGCTTTTGGGTATAAACCAATGATAAGGTCTCTCACATACCCGGTCCATTGTTTCAAAGATTGGTGTGGATCTAAAATCACGTGGTTGTTCTTCTGGAAGTCATTCCGTGTTTGGGCAAACGGATAAATACTTTTGCACGCAAAGCCAAGCTTTGGGTACAAAAGGCAATCCCACATAAACATCCTCACATCTTCGAACCTTGTGTGGGAAAACTCTGCAATCTCACTCACACGACGGTATTCACAGCAGGATTTCATGCCAGCAAGGTTGCGTGATTTTCCACAAACATTGCGTACGCTTCCGAAACTTGCTTTGAAGGTATATGTTTTCTATTTCTTCACTCGCAAATGAAGGAAGTCGGCAAATAATGGTTTTAAGGTTATAAATAAAAAAAGTTATCGTGTTCTATGACAGTTAACTAAAGTAATTTTGATGGAGTGTCTCAGTTAATCTAATGTTGTACCTTTGTGTTCTGAACTCTCTTTGGTAAAGTTCGAGTCTTGTTTTGATAAAACTAATCGACCTAAATGTACTGTACTGCTACGACTACTACCCATCATTCCACTTGTGTCTTTGATTCTCCTCTGAGGGACCAACAGGTCCAATCCTTGCGAATTTGCTTCAGCCCTTTCCGCCGTCTTGTGTCCTCTTGTGACGGTTTAGCACCTCAACTAATTCCGTTTGCCTTGGATTCTCCGATTTTACTCTTTTCGAGTTTGACTAAATTTGAGCAGTCGTAGCAGTAGAATACAGTTAGGTCCGTTAGTTTCATCAAAACAAGACTAGAACTTAATTAAAGAGAGTGCAGAACACAAAAGATCCAACATCAGTATAAATGAGACACGCCGTCAAAATTACTCTACTTAACTTTCATAGAACACGATAACTTTTCACTGAAAAAAGTATTTAGATAAAGATACTTGAAGATCTTTTATCTAGATAAGATATTTGAACAGGTCTGAAAGTCGCCTTGATTCCTAATTTTGATTTCGATTGATTAACTAATCCTTTTCCAGAAAAAATTGCGAAACAAGCAATTTTTCATCATTTTTTTGTGTAAATTTTCCCCATTTTAATAAATTTGGACAAAAATTGGAGAATTTGGTATTTACGTTGTGAATTATAATCAACAACTATCTGGTAGCCCTGCTCATTGTGTATGCAAATTTCCATACCAATGGGGAATACTTAAGGTTGCTTCAAGTGAGCGTTTTAAATCTTACCGCTAGCGGTAAAACAGGGCCGTTGGCTGTGCTGAGTTGGCCAGCCCATTTTGGCGAATCCAAGTTTTTCGCATTTAAGCGTCCATTTGATGATTCTAGGTCCCTGGAGACGATTGATACTTCACATAAAGATGCCCAGGCAGGATTTGGGTCAATAATACGCAAAATTTATTTTTAGGGTAATTGAATTAAAAGCAATTAAACAAGCCTAGCGTTGTTGCAAAAAGTGGACTTGACATTGATCCAGATAAAAATTCAAAGATGCTAAATTGTTCAGTGGATTCCAAAGGATAAAATTTATTTCTTTGATATGTTGCCCATACAAAGAAATGAAATAGTTTTTTATGTTTCTTTTTGGTAATTATGATTTTTTATATTTCATTTTCAAGCAAATAATTTTTGCGCATTGTTGACCCAAATCCAGCCTAGGCATCTTCACGTGAAATATCCATCGTCTCCAGAGACCTAGAATCATCAAATGGACGCTTAAATGCGAAAAACTTGGATTCGCCAAAATGGGCTGGCCAACTCAGCACAGCCAACGGCCCTGTTTTACCGCTAGCGGTAAGATTTAAAACGCTCACTTGAAGCAACCTTAAGTATTCCCCATTGGATAACAATTTCAAAGTAAAGTATCTGTACTTGGAAATGTTGGAACTAGGAATGTTATTTACGAGATTGGGCCAAATGTTGATTGAGGGAATTGAAATTTGCTTTATTGCGATGCAAGTATTTTTCAGGCTATTTTTTTCAAATTTTTGGTTTTAAACTGAATGCTTGATTTTTTAATTTTTTTTTCGGATAAAATAAAAAGAGAATTTTTTTTTGACGGATCAATTCCAGGTTTAGGCGAAAACGCCATATTCAGTAAGGAATTGTATTTCATTTTGTGGCCTTGTAATTTCAAAGCAAAAGTGGCCGAGAGGCTTCCCTAGAACCTGGCAACCTTGCGATGTTGTTTGAGGTTGCGAGTCCAGTTTTCGTTTGGCTCCGCAAAACAACACTAACCCTAAGTTTGACATCTCAATTATGTGGGGGACTCAAGCGGGGATGCGACTCCCTTGGGCTACTTTGAGGAGGTGTGTCTTATTGTACCCGGGTGGTCGTCACGAAGCTTGGTCGTCGTCATCGTCGTGCTTGTTCTTCTCGTCGGGGTTGGCCGAGTCCTTCTACGAGCCGGATCAGCGCGCCCTTCAACAAAGCGTACACACTCTCATCGAACGACACATCAACCCGTGGGTCGATGAATGGGAAGAACAAGGCCACTATCCGGCCAAAACCGTCTTTGCCCACTTGGCGGGGGCCGGCCTGCTAGGCCTGAACAAACCCCAAGCCTATGGCGGACAAGATCTCAATTTCAAGTTCAATGTGGCCATGAACGAGGCCTTGGGCGATATCAATTGCGGCGGTGTGCCCATGTCCATCGCCGTCCAGACCGATATGGCCACGCCGGCCTTGAGTCGATTCGGCTCCGAGGCCTTGAAAGCCGAATTCCTGGCCCCATCGATTGCCGGGCAGCGGGTGGCCTGTTTGGGCGTGAGTGAACCCGGTGCGGGCAGCGATGTGGCCAGCATCGCCACCACGGCCCAACGACAAGGCCACGATTTGCTCATTAGCGGACAGAAGATGTGGATCACCAACGCCTTTCAAGTAAGATCGATCGATCTAGCCAGCTTAGACACTAAGACCCACGGGGTCCGTCTTGAGATCAGTAAGCAGTAAAGCGAGAAGAGCGGGCCAAAAATTGAGGCCGAACAGGATGATTCATACTAGAAACTTGGATTGGTATTTTGGGGCCTTGATACGAATACGAGGGAATTCGTCAGCTCGTGTTATTAAGGATCTTCCATTAAATTGGATTTTTTAAGTAGAAGTTTCGGAAGATGTGGAACATGTGGTGACAGATGCCGCAAATACGGGAGTCATTTTTTTGTTTCTTGCACAAGAGACCCGTTTTTTTATCAAAAAACAAATATAGTTCGAAAAGTGTTATTGACAAACCTTGCAGTTTTGGAAATGAAGAAAGAAGGAACGCAATTTGCGTATTTTGTTCCTTCTTTATGATTGAAGGAATTGTTCTGGTTGTGATATCCCAAAATGAAGGGTTGAATCGTTAGTTAGGTAACAGGCTTCCAAAGCCTTTTCATATTCAGCGGCGGAAAATGATCAGCCTAAATGACGTTCAAATGCGACAGAGAGACGAAACATTGCATCCAATTCTTAGCCCCAGATGTCTTGGATTGACAACCCTGACCCTAAAAACTAAGCAAAACATAAGAAGCTCCCTGAAACATGATTATATTGGCATTCTAGGTCTTGTTATAAGTATCTTGTCATTTGCAAGGACATTTCAGGTATGCTTTATTTGCATGATGAAATTACCAAGCCTATAAATCACACTCGACATATTCTGAAAATAAACAAATCAAGATCTTGTATTGTTGAAAAAAACCCAGGGATTCAATAGAAATTCTAGAAAAAAACGTAAACGCTCTAGGTTATGCCAAGGAAAATATGTTGTTCGTGGTTGTATTTGATGTCTTGCAAGGAAAGTTCAGATGACATGATTTTTTTATTATCAGTATTTTTCTCTTGAAATCAACCTAAACTTGAACGATTAAATTCTCCTTTGTCTCTTGATCAAAGGCCCAAAGATATAAACTCTGCCAAAAAGGCAAAGCTTAAAAATATGTCATGAAATATTGACTACGGCCGTGCTATCCGTCGGTCATGATTGATCGAACTTTGATTCCGTCCGATTCCCCTTCTTTCAGGCTGATTGGATGTGTTTGCTAGCCAACACCGAAAAGGACGCCCCACCGCATTTGTCCAAATCCCTCATTTGTGTGCCCATGGACACGCCGGGCATTCAACTGGCCAAACGGATCGACAAAATGGGCATGCGTTCATCGGACACGGCCGTGATCTACTTGGACAACGTGCGCGTACCCGCGGCCAACATCATCGGGCAGGCCGGTCAAGGATTCACCTACCAAATGCTCCAGTTCCAAGAGGAGCGATTGGCCGCGGCCGCTCTCAGTCTTCGACCCATGGAAAAGATCATCCAACTCACCATCGATTACACCCGAGAACGAAAGGCCTTTGGCGCACCCTTGCTCCACAATCAGTACATGCATTTCCGATTGGCCGAACTTCAAACGGATTTGGAAATGCTCCGCTGTGGCGTCTATCAAGCGACCGATAACTACGTTCAAGGTCAGGATGTGACCTTGTTGGCCTCAATGCTTAAGCTCAAATCCGGACGTTTAGTGCGCGAAGTAGCCGATAGTTGCCTCCAGTTTTGGGGCGGTATGGGCTTCACCAATGAGGTGTTGGTCAGTCGGTTCTATCGGGATATGAGACTCATTTCTATTGGAGCGGGATCAGATGAGACCATGCTTTCAATCATCTCCAAATACATGGGGATCTTGCCTGGCAAGAAGGCAAAGACATGATGATTAGAACCTGTGATCCCTATCGAATAATACGAATAATGCAATTCAAGAATAAATAGTGGTGATATCATGTAATGGCCATATGAGCGAGTCTTGTTAATAACATTATTGTTTGTCAAGCGACAGTGAAGTCTTGGCGCTCCTGGAGAACCGACCAGTTGGGCGAAGCCTGATCCGAAGCCAACCAATTGAAATCGTCGACCTTGTTCCAATTGTTGACGTTCCAATCAAGCCCGGTGCGTTGGAAATCCTCGCTGAGACCCTCATAACTCCAAGCATACGGGGCAAACTGGAGGTTCGAGCAGTCTTCAATGATGGCCTTGGACGTGACGTGGATGTAGAAATGCGAATTGGTGGTACTGTGAGTTCGGAGTTGTTGACAGGCCAACACGAATCGACAATTCCGACTGTTATCGATAAAGGCCGAAGTGGACACGGGACCCAAGAGAATGGTGCAATCTTCCAAATTCGTCATGTGCACGGTAGATGGATTGCCCATCAAACTGATTCGACATCGGACCAAATCTCGGAGGAGCACATCCTGATCTCGAATCTGGAAGCCTTCAATCCGAAGAGAGGCATCCGATTGATCGGCTAAGGTGAATCCATTACTCTCATGGGTGAGGGTTGGAGCGGTCGTTTTCGTGCTAGTAGGAGGAGGTTGAGGAGAGGCCTTTTCCGCTTTTTTGACTTTCCGACCTTTGAAGCCAAATTTTTTCTTGGGCTGCACCTCATTCTGGAGAGTCATGTATTCGGACCATCGTTCTCGAAGGCAGTTTTGTAGTCTTTTCACCTCATATTTGGGCAAGGCGCTCTGGTTCTGAGCCAGGAGTTTCTCACCCACGGGCAATTGGGTACTGATCTCGTCCAAGGTCTCGGTGATATCGAGCTCGTCTTCCGAGGGTAAGGTTCGTGCCCGAGTCATGGATTGTTGAAGACGTTGCTCCCAATGAGCGAACTCGTCCAGGATGTCTTGAACGGCTTGGGATCGCTCACCTCGACTCTCGACTTCACGTTCATGTTTCTCGGCCAAGAGATCATTGCGCTCTTGAATGGCCTGGCCGATGGCGTCTTTCTTACTGAGTTCACTCATGATAAACCAATGTTCGTAATCGTCGAAGGTCCGACTGACTAATCTAATCAATAATGAAGGAATAATGGATGGATGAGAGGCACTGTTTGGTGGTGGTGGTGGTAGATTATTGAAACAAGCCGGTCACCAGATTGGCGGCCGCGGCCGCGTAATGCGGCAAATAGTTGACGGCGGCATAAAGGGTGAACAGCGTGATTCCGGCCATGGCAGTGTTGACGATGCGTTTTTCCCAAGGCTCGAGCAGATACACGGCCGTGATGAATTCGTATTCACGGTAGGCCGCCGAAATGGTTTCCCGGATCGGCGTCATTTTGGAAAAGGTGGGTTGAATGGAATCCGTGAGCGTTGATGGCGATTAGAATGAATCACGTCAGGCAAGTCCAATGGAAGTTTAAGTCAGGACGGACCGACCAACACTATCACTCACTCGCCGTAGTCCTTCACTTTGAATGAGCCAGCGAGACGACGGCGTTGTTATCTCACGTGGTGTTTGTCCTATGCACAACTGTATAGAACTCGGTTCTTACAAAGAGTGCGCACTTACCGATTCACTGACTCACTGGACGAAGGGATGCAAACTCGTTTTCGTTGACTGTCAAGGCTTTTCTACTTGGCGAAATATTCCTGAAATTTGAAAATTGGCGGGTTAACATAAAACATGCCATGCACGGATGGCACGGTCTTAATGCCATGATCGTAGGTGGTGAAATGAATTGAAGTAGGAAAGCTCGCTTTGGATGGCCAATTTGAGTTGTCAAAAAGTTCTCGGCAAAAGAAAACGCCGGTGCGGTTAGAACTGACCGAGTCCCGAGAAAACTTGAATTACGGCTAAATCTCAGATTTCCGGGGACGTTGTTTCAAAAGTTACAAGTCAAGCGCTCCATAAAGATGAAATGCAAAGGAGAAAGATCTATTGTGACTGACCGGATTGTCCGTTATAATCGATCTTAACCTCTTTTCCCATTTTTCTCTCTTCGAACATGGATTCGATCCTTCCCTAATGCGTGTCCTAACACAATCTGACGCCGGTGAAAATCTTGTCTAAGAAAGGTTCAGCCTTGAATTTCCTATTTCGCAAAAAGCCCCCTCCCGAAGTTTGTCCACACCCAGTTCGCATCTTTGGTCCTTACCTCTTCATTCATTCAAGAATTCATCCTCCTCGGTTGGTTGGTTGAACTCTCTTAGTGTGTGTCTCTATCTCTCTATCTATCGTCCGTCAAAGACGATGATTCTCTTTGTGCGTTTCTTGTACATGATTCTGTATCCGCATTCTCGACATCGAATGGCGTCTCGTGGACGAATCTCGTTCTCGGCGTGACATTCGCCGCAAATGTAGATCATGGGCGTCTTGGGCGCCGCCCCCACGCCTCCGCCCGACGAAAAGTCCTTGTCCATGATGATTCACCGGCTAACCAATCAATCCCTCACTCTTACGTCTGATGATGGAGATTTGATATTGGTCCTCGGCCAAACCCCAAGATTCTCAGAGACACGCGATCCGCTTTGATTTTGTTTCGCCTTCGTTCGCGCTTCAGGAATGCTGAATCCCATGGATATACTTACAGAAGAGGATGCGAAGACAGCTGTTTGTTGTTGTTTTTGAGAGCCCAATGAGGCCCTCTGGAGTGAACGATAGGGAAGTGTTACTGACTCAATATCAATATTTTATACTAAATCAGTGAACAAATTGTCTAGACATCATTCTAGTTTGTGTTTCTGACTCTTAGAGATAATTAAATGCAACCCACTCTTGGGTAAATCACGTTCACCACTCATTATCAACCCTAATCAACTTATCCTGAAATACCAATGGTTTCAGATTATAAGTACATAACAACACCATCAAAGCGAAGAATACAGTGCTCCATGAGAGTGATCCGTTCTTCACTGCGTTCTGCATGAATAATCAGTGTGAGGGAATCATCAACAACTCAACTTTTAGTTGACAAAAAAATTGTTTAATCTCGTGCTTCTTCTCGGTTTGGCTGATCAAAATGTTGATATTTGGCATCTAATGGATTTCAAGGATTTCAGACGATAAAATGCTGACTAAAAATGATGTTTTTATGGGGAAGAGTGTGGATACTGTGGCTGTGAGTTTCATTGTTAATAACATGGCCACAGTTTTCTAAAAAGACGCCCAATCTTCATGAAACTTGATCAAAGTATAACTGAACTCGTTGTCTGAAGTTGGTATTATTATATTTAAGTTACATATGCATTTATTCGAGATCCATTCTCCATTTTGTGCGAGATATTGGTCTGAAGGAGCTCAGTTTTGACTAATTCCCGAGAACAGAAAGCAGCATTATAAAAATGAATGGTAGGAAAAGGAGCGCTATCTAATGCTGCAACAATGTTCTCAAGCGATGTTTGCTATCAAACACCTATTTCTATCGTTTTTTGACAATTTCGTTCAAATTCACTGCAGAGCCGCACCGTTTTAAGGGCCTCATTGGGCTACGCGTCAGCTAAAGTTCGCGTCCTGTGGTGAGGGGTTCTGTGAATCCTGACCGACTGACTTGGCTCATGAGTGGCTCGTTGATTTCTCGGCCTTCACGGCCTTCTCTGGCGGCCTGAAAGGGAAGCGACCATTCTTGGGCAGTCACGAATGAGAGGTCGAGTTGTATGGATGGTGATCCGGACCATGAAGGAGAAATGGAAGAAATCTGGGTATTAGTTAGTATTGAATTCAATTCAAGCCATATTTCCTCATTTTATATCTTGATTCGACCCTAGTTTGACGAGTGCGTTGTTCTCGATTTGTATTTTTAGTCACGCTGCCCAACGCTCGTTGTTCATTTCGAGCCAGCTAAATTCCAGACCTAGTGATAAGTCGAGGTGTCTTTATATCGTTTTTCATGAAAGAGAAAATGATTTGTGATGATTTGATCGGGTTTGGTTTAGTGCATGTGTTGCCAGCGCGTGTTTGAAGAATATCGTAAAACGAAAATATTGAGGTAAACAAAAAGCGCGTACAATTTAAAGTCAACCAAAGAAGCCGTTACTGAACATTAGTGATGGGACGAGACGGTATTTCCAATACATGAGACCAACTGATGCCGGTCTCAATTAATACATCTCAGAAGCTGGCATCAATACTGTATCAAGTCTTACGAACGAAATGACAGCTACAAAAGGTGTCCGCCACCGATTGAACCTATTCGTATTTAACAATTTTGTTAAAGCGTGTAATCGAAATCTAACTCTCTTTTGAGGTATTTCCAATATGCATGGAGACCATGACCTTTATTGACGCCGTATCAAATAGCTTTTTGACTGATATTGTCCGATTCAATATGGTTCCTTTGATATTCAAATCTTAGGTGCTAGTCACACTTCTTAGCCAGGTTGACTAGAATGTGGTAATAATGTCGTGATTTGCCACCTGATTTCAATGTTGATGGGCTTTAGCAAATGGAAATTTCAAATAATAACTGTGCACTAACGAGTTAAATAAAATCTTGCGTTGCAACATAATAACATAAGCAATCGTTAAATGAAATATTCTCCGACAATTTGGAGGATGTAACATAAGTTTTTGTGTTAATGAAAAAGATTTCAAGTCACACTTTCAGCGGTTCTTCAGGTATTTTTCTTTATAACTCTGAAGCCAACATGTTATGCCAAGTTGTGGAATCGACGAGATGTTCCTTGATTTGAAATTTATATTGTTTAAGTTTAAAACAACGGAAAAGTAAATCTAGATATTTCGTGCCTTCAAACTGAAACCCATCGAAGACCGCAGAAAAAGGCAAAACCCAATTTGAGCAATTTTGGCAACACTTCGCATGTCTCACTTGGTCTCAAGTCGGAATCAAGACCAGCGAGACTTTCATTGTATTGGTCTGGTCTCATACTGTATGATACATTGCTGGTATCAGCCCCATCAGTACTGAACATGATAAGATTTGATTCAAATAAAGTAATTGTCGAAAAAATTGACACATGCCTCTTGCAACTGTTTAGTAATTAGTCATTCAACTTTAAATCATGATTTGTTTCCCCCGCGAGGTGTCGTTTTAATCACTTGAGAGTGTGACGACTTTGCCTCCATCATATACATTTTACTTATTTGATAAGTGTTGAACACAATGAAATGAACGTATTTAAATCAGTTCTACAAACTTTTTGGAGAGACTGAAACAAAAAAGAAATTGTTTGTTCATGCTACTTTCTCAAAACATAATCGTTCCTCCATTTGGCTTTTTTCAAAAATCTCCATCAAAGAACGCTCGCTCGAACGCATGCCCGCGCAAACACGGTCGCTTTCAAAGTGACGCTTTTTTGACTCGAATTTCAGGTGGCTCCCTCTGAGAAGTACATTTTGCTCACTCTCGACTGAGGAGAGCACCTCCCCCTATAATCGCAGCAGAACCTTGAACTATTTTAGAGGGATTGAAGTATTCATAGAATCGTCTTGTAATTGTTGACTGGTTAGCCATCCATAAAGCTGTATTCAAAAATTACAATTGTTATAGTAAGCAATAAGTATGTGCTTCTAGATAGTTTATTGTTTGTCCCACTCAACCCTCTCATGATGATGTCCATAAAGTTTTAGAAATATTATTTAATTTTTTACAGTTTTCCGTTTGAAAGTGCCACGTCGAGCCTCGTATCCTTGACTTTCAAACCCAACAATAGAAGTTTAAAGTACCGTCTCACTTCTCATTCAACCTTGGTTTGTTTCTTTAAAGCTTTTTATACGAAGCTTTCTTTCGACCACTGAATTTCTCAACAAAAAGGTACCATGAGTCGAAGCTTCTTTCCGTGATTGAATCCGAATCACTCCTTTCCCGAGCGCATCTTCAATCCCTAGTGAAATCGGAGCGCCCGCCGCCGGGCCAGCTGAGTAGTGATGTAAAACAAGCTGACTGGCTTGATGGCATCGATGCCAATGCTTCCTGCAATGCAGCCTCGGAAAGCATCGAGCATGCTTGATTCATTTTCAGCTGATTCAGCGCCGCCTATTTCACTGAAAAATTTATATGGCTTTGATAGCGCAAAATCCCATGGCTGATCGTTTATACCTAATTGTTTTATAATTAGTGATAGATTTAAAGCATAATTAGTGCCAAACAAAATCAATATCCAATGGAAGAATGTCATTTTCAAGTCATCTTGCTTTTAAAAATGGCTTGAGGTTGTGGGCTTCAAGTCTTGAGCTTGAGTTTGGATCTGGCAACCCTATCTGCTGAGATGAGGATCAAGTATCGTTGAAAGTAAACATTGAGAAAGCAAAAATTTCAAGGTCCACATGGGAAGGAAGCCCTCTACGCCGTTTTCTCAAGTATCTGAAAGATCGAAAATCCCTTTTCTTAAACAATGACACCGCATATCTCCTGACGCAAATCTACCCCCTCGTTGCCTTACTCAAGAATCTCTCCAGCCATTGACTGGCGGAATCAAAAATTAAATCAGATTGTTTCAACGGGCTAATTCTTTCAATTTTTGACGACGTTCCGGTATCCTTCCCCGTCACTTCACAAATTGATCCTCTCGATCGCTTCATCGTTCTCGAGGCGCCACTCAATCTTTGAATGCAATCTACAAACGCTACATCTGTGGAGAAGTTTTAGATAGTTACCATTCTCTAACATTTAGTAGGAATACATATAATATTTACCAACTAACATCTGTACGTGCACTGTATGTGGATCACCAGTCATGCTCACTATTTTTGTTCTTTATTTTCCTTTCAGCGGTAATGCTACTACAGGCATTTGAAAAATAAAATAAACAACGAAAGTTTCGGAAATCAAAATGTATGTATCCAATATAGGTTCAACTATGTTTATTTGCATTGTCTCCCATGCCATATTTTGTTAGGGATATTTCCTGATGTAACAGCAGTAGCCAGTAGCACTTCAATCTTTTAGAAACCTGGTTTTGAGGAACATATGATGCAAATTGATTGATACAAAAGCTTAAAGGTGAAATCAAAATTCACGTTGCAAAGGCCAAGTCAATTGACAACATGGTGATGGATATAAATTCGTAACTTTGTCACTCGAAAGTATTTTAAGGTACAAATGGGATAAACGTTCTAGTGGTCTGATGATAGTTTTGCCAAATTTATGGTATCTTGAGCCAAATATACTTTTTGTTAAGAAGACTTGGACAATGAAGTGACAAACATCTTAAAATCATGAAACACATTGCAAATAAGAAATGATACAATACATTTGTATGGGACAAGCTAAACATTTGAATTTCCAGGATGAAGAAGTCAAGTGAATTGGCAAAGCAAAAAGTTATTAATGGGGAAAAGTGGCATGCCTGCGATTGGTAAACCTTTCAATGTATGTGACAAGTGTGGCTGAGTAATGACAAGATCGCATTCTCATGCCACAGCTGGATGTTATTCATGTGGTTTTATATCTTAAATACGTCCAAATACACAACAAATCAAGTTTTATTCTCAAACGAGAGTCTAAAAAAACATTTTGTCTTCTTAATTATTTATTCTTTCAACCAAGGAATATAACACAGCACTGGGGTAGTCACCTTATGGACCTTGTTCAGAGGCCCATATCAGCAAAAAAGCTTGATGCCATTCTGAATTCTGATTCCATTCCAATTTCCAATACAAGATCGTGTTGTGACTTAGCATCAACAGCTAAAAGATTGAAAATCAGCATCAAGCCACATCCCTACAGCTGAGTGGTCTAAGCCACAGATCATATAATGACTAGATGTCGCATTGGCCCGTACCGTCGGCGAGAAAAAAGTGACACCACTTGGCCCAGCTGCGCTAGCTTCAAAATCTCAGGGCGACCGCGTGCTCAGAAGGAACGACGTTCGCTCGCGTCAAGAACAAAGTACGTTCGGTACGTTGAGTTTGTTCTGGATTTGGCCACGCTGGCAAAATTTTGAAAAGTTCGAAATTCCCACCATTTTGGGGTGTAGTGTTATGTACCAGCTGATGAAGCAAAGTTGTCCACCTTTTTCTCGCACGAAGCGAGGTCTAGCCATTATATGGTCTGTGGTCTAAGCTCGCCGGTTGTTGTCTCTGAGGGAAATGATTCAGCGTGACCAAATCCAGGGGTTGAATGGAATGGCACCGTGACATTATCATTTAAAGGTTGAGAGATCGATCGGACTCCGATCGAGTTCCATGAAGAAAGGAACGTGTTTCATCACCAGTTCTTAAGAGATTCAAAGACTATTAGTTTCTTCGTTGCCCTGTACGCTACGTGTGCCATTTCACAAATGTCGCGGTCGAAACCGTATGGTCACACTCTAGTTATCTGAATTTGCTCAAGTCATTCCCATCAACATTAGTTGATTTTGATTGACCCGAGTTTTCGAATCCTCTCCACTCTCCAAGAAGATTATTAATTCATCGTTCTTCTTTCCTCCTCCTCCTCGTTTAATCTTGAAGAATGTCGGTTGTGGGCGGTTTAGACTATCCGGGTTTGAGCCTGGCCCCGCCTCCGTGGTTGGCCCAATCCTCGTGTTCGTCCGGCTCTTCGAATGAGATGTCGACGGGCACGACCTTGGTGGCCGTGGAGTACGAAGGGGGCGTGGTATTGGGGGCGGATTCGCGCACCTCGATGGGCACGTACGTGGCCAATCGTACCACGGACAAGCTGACACCCGTGACCGAGCGAATCCTGGCCTGTCGATCGGGATCGGCCGCAGACACGCAGGTCAGCTCAATCAATTAATCAAACAATCAAACAAACAATCACTACTCTTCATGGACTACTTTCCCCGTTAGAACGTTCAGACGGACCCCGAGTTTTCCATCCCCAGTTTGTTACCGTTATCCACTCTCCTCCCTGAAAAGGGTTGTTCCATGAAGGATTCCTTCGGTGTCTTTTGGTTGCCACTCGTTCATATATTGAAGATATTGATCGTATGAAAAGGGAAGAGAGGGCTCAAAGCCTAATTTTGACTCGAAAGAGTTGTACCGTATTTGGCCGGGGTTAGTCAGCCGGAATCGGATGCCGGATGAATCTTTGAATGAATTGTTGACGTTCGATTATTAGCAGGGCCACCGGATAGTTGTAAATTACATTTTACTATGTAATTACCAGAGTCTGAATCGAACATGAAAATAACTCAAAACATTATTAAATATCACTTGGAAATGCGCTTCAAACGAGATTTTGCGAAAACATATTTCATAATTCTTTAGAGCACACTTTGTTATGCGTTCAACCAAAATTGCAAATAAATATGTCTAATGGATGTAAATTAAAAAAAAAAAGGACCGTGATATGAATGGACAAATATCGAAACTTCAACCGAATTTTCCAAATTTTCCAAGTATTACCCAACTTTGAGTGTCTTTGACACTGGAAAAGATGCTTGATCGCAAAATATATTTTAAGTGTTTCTTAAGTGAGATTTTATATTATTTTGAGCTATTTTGACAAAAAATTCAAAAGTATAAAAGTTTCATTGTCTTTCGCGACATTGAAAAGCTAAATGAAATCTTAGGGAATTTGTCTTTTTGATATATCTGAAGCGTATTTTGACACAGATCGTGTCCAAGCCGTCCAATCACCTCACAAATATGTCCTTCTCGAAATTTGACCTTCATTCGTCGTGGTTATTGTTTGCAGGCCGTGACGGATGTGGTCAAATACAAGTTGTCCTTCCTGGAGATCGAGAGCGGGCGTCCGGCTTCCGTGCACACGGCTGCCTTCCTCTTCAAGGATATTTGCTACGAGTATCGCGACAGTTTGACGGCCGGCATCATCGTGGCCGGATGGGACGAGAAACTCGGCGGACAAGTCTACAGCATCCCATTGGGCGGCATGATGGTGCGACAGGGCGCCACCATCGGAGGATCAGGATCCAGCTATATCTACGGCTACATGGACGCCAACTACAAGCCCAACATGACGCGCGAACAGGCCTTGGATTTGGTGAGCAAGTGCGTCACTCTGGCCATCAATCGAGATGGAAGCTCCGGTGGATGTTGCTTGTAAGTGTCATTACATCCCTTACTACTTGATTAATTTGAAACTTGATTTTAGACAGATTGCCGTAGAGCGTCATATAGCCAAAGTCGGTACATTTGGAACTTACTTGAATTTCACTGCAATTAAGTGCTTCTTGCTTGAATACTCGTTTCTTTAATTCCTGTTACATTAGAGCTTAGCTTTGGCGCTTATACCTTGCCTCTTAAAAGAAAGAATCTTCTTCAAAACGCGAAAACAAAAATAATGTAACGAATCGGACAAAACGCTTCTTAAAAACAATTTTACTAATACCAGTTGTTTTCCTCCTTTCAGTTTGGCTGCCGTGGATAAAAATGGAGTTGAGCGCAAGACCATTCTCCACACCGATTTGCCCACTTTCTAAAACTCTGGGGTATGATTTTTAAAAACAATTTTTCCGTTTTCTCGGCCCACAATAAAATAATCTGTAAGAACATTCGCTCGAATTCATGAACACGTTTATTTTTCTACACTTTTACAATGTTCTTCTCCACAATCTTGCCTTTTTCTTCCTCTTCTTCATCGCTTGAGTCCAAATCTGACTCGCCCAAATCCACGCCCATCCAAAGGCCCTTTTTATCGGGCGGCGCCGATGAACGCGTAGGAGGTTCGATTTTGCGCTTGTTTCCGCTCGTGGAGGGTCCACTCTCGTCTTTTTTGGGTTTGGGGGCCGCTTCCATGGCCTCGTGGACCCGCTCAGTGGCCTCACTACGGGCCTGATCGTACTTGGGATCGTGGAACACGTGCTTGTTTTCGTTCTTGACGAGTCGCTCGAGTTTGGCCAATCGCGCCTGTTTCTTCTCGGCTGCTTCTTGCTCTCGTTGAGCTTGAGCGGCGACATAACGCTTGAGCTGCTCTTCTTCGTTGATATCGCGTAATCGACGACCCGAAAGATCTCGACACGCGTCCCGATTGGTGGTTTTCTCGATTTGGGCGCCCAAAGCCCTCAACATGGAACCGAAACCACCTTTACCGCCCTTGAGTGGGAACACCACGTCCACGGGCAAATTGGGATCCAAGTCCACATCCACGGGCACAGGTCGACCATTTTGATACAGACGATACTCGTTTTGACGCAAAAGCTAGATGGAGATAGAAGTTCAAAAATAGGACATGTATTATTCATAACGTAACAACAAAGTGTTCAAATTGGTTAAAAAAGGAAGCCATGAACAGTGGTTAAAATGAAATCGGATTCGAGGTCCGGAAGATGCTGGCTAGCATGCTCGTCAGTCGATGAAACACTTCGGGATCAATGTCTTGAGGGACGAGAAATTGTAAAGTTTTCAATTCTGAGCCACCCCAAGAGGCCACTTCCATCATGAAGCCCTTGACGCATTTAAAGACCAATTCGGCCCGTTTCAAACACCATTGCACGGTCATGGTTTCGCTCATGCTGTGCGTCAGGAGCAGGGGCAACGTGACCGTGGTCACATCCGACAAACTGGCGGTTTTCAGCACGTTTCGCAATCCTAAAACCACCGGGTGACGCGAATTAATGTTGCCGTTGAGCACGCTCTCATCCGAAATTAGATGAAAGAGAACGTGAACGCCGCACAAATTGGAATGCTTCGTCACATAGAAATCGCCCGTCATCAACCCGGTGTCAATCTTTGACTCATTTTGCGATTCGGAGGGTTCCGGACTGATTCGGGTTCCGGGACGAGCGCGTCGCCAAGCCAAAGCCGGACCCACGTGGTCCTCCTGAATGGCTTGGATTTGTCGCTCAAACGTGGGGAAGTGGGACTCAGTGGACCGTTGGACCAGGTCCATGAACTCTCGGGTCAGCTCGGTGGGACGAGCCAAAGGATCGTCCGAGCCCAGAAGGACCAAGCCGCTCAAATTATGCGAGTACAAGGACATGGAGGTCTGTAGACGTCGCGGTAAAGCGTCATCGGTTTGCGCGGGATAGCGGCACAAATCCAACGGATCCGAGGCGATCAACCGCAAATTGTGCATGTGTTTCATTTGAGCGCCCAACGTGATGGTGAAGCTCTCTTGTCGGACGTGCGGACTGGCCACGGCGCAAGCTTGGAGCGCGAACGCGGAATCGCTGCGCGACACGCCGTTCGATCGGCCGGCATTTCCACTGGATGATCCGGAGCCGGCCGCGTCGGCGGCCAATGAGAGCGCTTGCGAGACGGCGCGCTCGCGTTCCTCGCTCTGAAATTCGTCGTGCACGGTCATGAGCCAATCGCGGAACTCGCGCCGTTGCGTTTCATGGGCGTGCGCCCAATCCGACTCATTTTGGAGGCGGGTCCATTGGGGCGTACCGCTAGCTTCGGACGCGGCCGGATCGATGGCCGTCTTTGGCCAATTAAGCGATCGAGCTTTTTGCTCCATGGCCTCGGCGTGGGCGTGTTCTAGGCGGAGCAAAGTCTCAGACAGGCTCTGCGAGTGGATGAGGCTGTGGTAGACGTCGGCCAGGACCTCCTGATTATCGACGGCGGGTGGGCGAGCCCAGTTCAAGACTCGTTGGCTGAATGCCGCGCTCCAGGCGTTGACCCGCTCCTCGCGACTGCTCCCCGAGGAGCTCACGCTCAGGGCAGACGGGCTCTTATTCATAATGAGCACACTTTAACCGCGGTTTCTGATCCGCCCCCCGTTGTTCCGGCGCTTTGTTTTAGACCAAGGGCGCTGGAGGAAGGGTCACAGTCTGCTTCCTTGGGCCTCAATGGAACTGCGGAGCCTTTGAACGTGATGCCTGCCTCGATGATGATGGAGATTGGAGACCGAGGAGGACGTCCGTCCTGCCTGCAGGTGGGTTTCAACACTGGTCCGTCTATGTGTCTGTGTGTCAGTGATTCCGTCAGTCAGTCTCAGAGGGCGTTCTTCTTCTTCGACTTCTTCATTAGGCCAGTCCGGTTAAGTTCAGTGAGCTTACCGTTTGGAGTTGGGGCGTCCAGTGGGTGGAGGGCGGGCTCCGGGAACCGCAGAGCCAACCAGGGAATCTCAGACCACCGCCGCTACTCATGATGAACCACGACGACGACGTCAATGTGATGGTGTTCTGAATCTCTGATTACTTAGAGGCTGCAGCGCCCTCTATTTAGCTCAGATGCGGACCAGCGCACTTACAACGTTGGACGCCTTTTCCAACCTGACAGGCAAAAAGTACGTCGTGGAAATAAATAGGGGGGATGTTCTTTCACCATTCCAATACGTTAGTTTTTAGTTTGTGAATTGCGGTTTTGTCGTTTGTCACAAATCTCCTCTTCACCCGCTCATTTACTTCCTTGGTTGGTGTTACGGTACTTTTTCCAAAAACTGAATGCATAAAATTCTTTTCTTTTTTAAGCGTATGAATTGCGGATCTACAGATAGACAGAATACAGTAGTGATGGGAGGCAAACATGAGCTTGGGCAAGCGGTCCGGTACAGTACCTTGGACTTGCCGAAACTTGGGTCTACTTGGGTGCCTGTACAAGTATTTTTCCCACCTTACAGGTTTGCCAAATTTGCTAGGAATGAAGACTAAACCTTCGGCATCAGAATTTCAATTAACCAGAAAGTTTCAGCGAAATAGGGCCCATGCCCTTGTTAGGATGGATTTTTAGATGAAAATACACAATTCAAAGCTTTTGTATCGAGAAATGCAAAAGCTTTTGAGAATATTTCAAAAAAAAAAAAAAGAGTTGGCATCTTATATTTTTTTCTAGCAACTCTGAGTGACCGAGCTTGTTCCCAAGTGTGACTGTTAAATCTCATTCTTGATTGGCCCGAAAAGTGTATTCATGTGTGGCTTAGAACGGAAACTAAAGAAAAAACATGGTTTTGCAAATGCTATCCAAATCAAAATATTTTTTGTTTCACTTCCACTGTTTATTGCTAAATTATTAAGGTCAAAAGATCATTGAAAATGCAACTTGACATTCTTTTCTTCTAAGTCACACTGCAAGCATCTGAAATCATCTAAGAGCAACTGCCGGCAACTGCATCTTCCAATGTTCCTTGAGCTTGGGAAGTGTATTGGTGTATTGCCCAAGTAATGCTTGTCAACAACTTGTGCTTGGGGTGTCTGTGATGACTCATTACTTGCCCAAGTCACATCACTAGAATACAGAAATATTGACAATCCTATGGCAACATTGGGCACTAAATAGCCAAAACTGGCAAATAAAATTTAAAAGTTGTCAATGTAGAATTAACATTTGTAAAAATGTTAATTATATCAAGTATATTAACTATTTTTTTACAGGGAATCGCATTTCTTGTAGAGATATTAGACATTCAGCAACCAACCCAAAAATGGTGGACACACCATCTGGCCAATCCCAAGTACCTGGCCAAGGTAACGCTACTAGTGATGTGACTTGGGCAAGTAATGAGTCATCACAGACACCCCAAGCACAAGTTGTTGACAAGCATTACTTGGGCAATACACCAATACACTTCCCAAGCTCAAGGAACATTGGAAGATGCAGTTGCCGGCAGTTGCTCTTTGAAGAGTTAAGACACTTTCAGTGTGACTTGGAAGAAAAAATGTCAAGTTGCATTTTCGATGATCTTTTGACCTTAATAATTCAGCAATAAACAGTGGAAGTGATACAAAAAATATTTCAATTTGGATAGCATTTGCAAAACCATGTTTTTTCTTTAGTTTCTGTTCTAAGCCACACATGAATACACTTTTCGGGCCAATCAAGAATGAGATTTAACAGTCACACTTGGGAACAAGCTCGATCACTCAGAGTTGCTAGAAAAAAAATATAAGATGCCAACTCTTTTTTTTGAAATATTCTCAAAAGCTTTTGCATTTCTCGATACAAAAGCTTTGAATTGTGTATTTTCATCTAAAAATCCATCCTAACAAGGGCATGGGCCCTATTTCGCTGAAACTTTCTGGTTAATTGAAATTCTGATGCCGAAGGTTTAGTCTTCATTCCTAGCAAATTTGGCAAACCTGTAAGGTGGGAAAAATACTTGTACAGGCACCCAAGTAGACCCAAGTTTCGGCAAGTCCAAGGTACTGTACCGGACCGCTTGCCCAAGCTCATGTTTGCCTCCCATCACTAACCGCTACCAAAAAGCCTGACTTGAACATCCCTAGATTATCGCATGCTATCCATGTTGGGCGAGAACCTTAAGACCGTAGATTTTCCCCGACGGGAGGTTTCGAGATCAACTCATTTCCGCCCTTTCAGCCGGAATTTGGCCACCCAGCTCCGTCTTTACCTTGGACGTGGGTAACGGAAGAGGATGCGAGCACAGCTGTTTGTTGCTGTTTTTGAGAGCCCAAAACGATCCGAGTGAACGCACCAAAAGGGAAGTGTTATGGACTTCATATTCACTATTTTACACCAATTCAGTGTATGTCAATACAGTCTAGACATCATCTAGACTCACATCTAGGTGAAGCGAATGTTAGTTTTCTTTAAAATCCTAAATTCAGCTTATCCTGAAATACCCATGGTTTCAGATTAAAAGTACTTAATAGCACTGGCAACGTGACAAATATACTCGGCTTTGATCTTTTTATTGTATTTATTGGCTATCTTTATCTTGAATCATCTTCTTTGACTTCAGCCACAAGTTGAAAGGTTCTTGGATAGTTTCAAGGTCAAAATCTATGAACCATATATCCTATGAGGTTTACAATAAATGCAAAATTATGCAAGCTTCACTTCTAGTTAAGGAGTACATTGTTGAAACGGAGATGATCGAAACCCAGATGGAATGTCACCTAATTAGTTCATAAATAAAAATCAAGAATACAAATTTTCTCACCCAAAATCAAAAGATGTCTGTATGAAAGAAGCTTTTGCACTGCATATGATTTCATTTTTTTCGATTCAAATGCCATTTTTTTAATTCTTGCTGATTTTTATTTTTGCGTTTTTGGCACTTTTACTCGAAATTTCGTGCATTTTTGGTGTATTTGTGAAAATTTGGAAAAAAAAACTTCAGTTTCTGCCCTTGACGTTCCCCATGGATTAACACAACATACTTTTCACATTGTTACACTGTTGGCAACGTAAATCAAATATCAAGGATTTGTTTATGAATCATGGGAACAAAATATTGTTTTAGTTTTGTCTCTACCCAAATACATTTATGGTGTAAGGAGGTCGTGCAGCCTATATGGAGTTGGTTCTTGCTCCATATGAACTACTGGTATGAGAGCAAAATGTTTGCATGCATTACACTAAAATGCTTCAGTAAAAGAGAAAAAGAATTGAAAGCTATCTGTTCAAGATGCAGACCCCAAACGCAAAATGGTGCCAGCGTAGCATCAAAATGTTATTGGTATCATAATCAGTGTTTTTTTTTTAATGAAAAATGTATGTGCTCCCAACCGGTCATTTTTCCTGCTGCCACTTTTTACTTGAGCAAAAAGTTTTTTTTTACAAGTATGCCAGCATTTTTTCACGTTGTTTGATATTCATTTAAAACAGCAACGGTGGATGTTCTTGCTATGTTGTGTTCCTCATTGGTCCAAATTTTTGCAAGATTTTTAAATGTTAAACATTTTAAAGCTGCCCAAGGTTGAAGTGTTTTGCAAGTCTTTGTTTCACAACAGTGCTGTTTTTAGAAAAAGTATCTCTACAAAAATACCACTTTGATATAGTCTAAATATGTCCACTTTTGGCATTGTTGCATTTTCTTCAGGCATTTTTCGTGGATTTTTTGAGGCCTTTCGGGATTTTTTTTATTTGCATTTTTGGTGCACGCCTAGTGATCAGCCGTCGTTGGCTTTCTTCCCTCTCTCTCTCTCTTGCGCCCTCTGTGTATGGTTTGTTGTGTTGTAGGCATCACCTAGCTGGTTCGCTTGATCGGCCGCTTGACTACTTGATTGGTTTGCATCCGAAAATCATTCAAAATCACGTCATTCCCCTGAGCTGAAAAGATAGAAGAGGCCGTGTTCCACTAGATTGGCTTAAGCGCCTTCCTCGTTGACCAGATCGGACGAACATTCATTCATTCATTCATGGTGCTGGAAATCGAGGTGGACGCCAAGCGCGTCAAGCGCCTCGAAAAGTAAGGAACCCATCGGAACCGGCGGAACACGAGAACTCGTAGCATCGCTCATCCGATCACGTTCATTACTCGATGGTTTTTTGCAGATTCATGAACGACCCCGCGTACAAGGACTACTTGGAGCAGGCCACGGCCTTCAACCGCAAGCTCAACGAAGAGCGCAAGATGCGCATCCCCTACATCGACGGACAAACGGGCGTGGCACAACGACACTACGACAACCAGCGACACGCCCGCGAGCGCATGCCGCCTACGCACGCCCGCATTCCCGGCCAAGTCTTGGCGTACCCGCAGAAACAGTGGCGCAAGCGATCCTATCAGTATCTCAAGTTCTTCCTGGCGCCCAGGCGCGGTCTAGTCGGCGGGGCGCTGGGCGCCTTAGTCGGGGGCGCGGGGAGTGGGCCGGGCGGTTTAGGGGGCAGTGGTGAAGGGGTGGGGCTAGCCGCTGGCGGATTGGGCGTACCGGGTGGCGGGGGACCGGGTTTCGATCCCGATTCGGAGATGCATACCATCAGCCAGATCGAGAATCCCACGCTTAACGAAGAGTCCAATCACTCGATCAGCAAATCCATCATCAGTGCCGGCGATGACAATGCCAAACCGGTGAGTTTAGGAGCATCCCTCCAAGCCAAGCTGGGATTCCATGGAGAGGCTGTCTCGGGGATTAAAATAACGGTCTCCCGGCTTTTATTCATTTCATGGTCTCAGAGTCGTCGTTTACATCCTGTTTTTGGCATCGGGACATGAGTGACTTCAATGGGATCGATTTAAAGTTTTAAGCCAGCTTAAAAAAATCTTAGGATAAGAGCTGCGGTCGGCCACTTTTGGCTGCGGTTGACTATTGAGGCTGATGATCCGAAATGAAAGACTCGTTCGGATTGGACTATATTTCCTGTCGGAATGTACTCTCCTTGAGATTGAAACTTTGAACGTTTGTTTGGGTTGGCAACCCAGTGTTTGTTCACTCCCATCGTCATGAACTAGTTGGAACTCGAATCCATGAAGATGTTATTCGGCCGAATGATTCGTGCCAATTGTCCCCCAGACGGAACACAAATGGTCTATACGACGAAAATTGCGGGATGACGTTTCCCTTTCTCTTCTGACGTTCATGTTCAAATATCGTACTCTATAAGGGAAAGTCATATTTATCCTAATCGCTATTTTTGCGACAGTATAGGAACAAATCTCTTGATAAAGTAGGAAAGGAAAAACTGAATTCAGGGTTAATCTTACCATGATATTTGATCTCCATACGGCAACGAATCAGATCTGTCGCGACGGGCTAAATCTTGTTCAAAATAGAGGTTATCAAAAATGACAATGCCATCATATGGCGTATAAAAAGTCCTTTAAGCGCAACTAGGGACGTAGAAAATATGTGCAGCCTTTCCGCATTAATCTTCCAAATTTCGCTTCTGTCGTGTCCAGTACGAATTCAGAAGTTCGGAAACAGGTCAAACTTTTGTGTGAGGGTGAAATTCGGGGAGCTGTTTTAGAAAACTCTTTAAAGGACCGTATAGTATGTACTCCAAACTGTTTGAAAAGGATCAGATCCTCCGGAAACTGGAAAAACACATGAAACAGCGGGAAGAAAAAAAGAGCCGCTCCAAAATTCGAGAATTTCGAACGCAAGTTTGACCTCTCGTGTCATTAAAACTTAAATCCCGGGTAGAACAGATTCTTTGGGATCACGTCCCTTCTCTGAGTACTGTACGGCACGGCCTCTCCAGGATCTCAATCCTTTGATGTTCCTAGTGAAACATCTTTGGACCTGCTCGACCTTTTGCCTTTTAAATTGAAAACGGGTCGAACAGCATTATTGCTCCTTCTTCCTCAACAAAGGGAAACCAATCGGCTCTTCTTTCGTTAGTTAACGAATGGATGGATGCATTTCCGTGCGTTTCGCTTTTGCTGAGTCATACAAACTCTGACAATCCTCCTGACCTCTGTAATTCGCGGGGATCACTGAATCATCACATCATTTATCCGAGGTGGTTGACCGACCCGGAGACAATTTGGAACCTGCGCAGCAACAGGCTGTCTGTCCATGTTGTGATCGAGAGTTGGATCATGGGAACGTTTTGGTCAGGACGATCGCCAAGCACGCATCCATCCCATGAATGATAATGCATCATCCAATCGTCATCTTCCATTTTCCCTCTCGATGATTCAGGGAATACGAATAATGAGACACCACTAAAAAGTCGGTGGGCAGGATTGGCATGAATCTCAAGGGGGCGTGTGCGTCGTAGATGGGGGGGGGGGATTGATTTCGCTCGATTTTCTGGAATTTCAAAAACGTTCTCACCCAGTCTTCGTCGTCTTCATCTTCTTCGTTGTTGTCAATGTTGTTCGGGGGAAAGATGTGTATTCAGGGGGTTTGACGACAACAAATTTTGTCAAGTTTGCCGCCGGGCGATTGAATTATGAGAACCATCTCTGTCTCTCTCTCTCACACGCGACATTTTTAAGAAAATCAGCGGAATGAAAGATTGATGATTGTATTGTCTTTCCCCATGAATTCCATTCATACAAGTAATGAATGATTTTCTTCCAATAACTCTCGCTTTTCCTACGTTGAGGCTCCACGGAAACCAAAATCAAGTCTAGTACATGTGATGACGGGTATAATGCGTTTCTCATTGCTCTGGAGTACGAACAAACCGGGTTTGTTACGCGCGTACTTCAAGTGATTTCGGATGATGCCGTTTTCAAGGGAATTTGAATGACAACAAGTCATGGGATGGTTCACTCCCAAGATCGAAATAGATTGCCTTCCAAGTAAAAACATTGAACTTGCTCATCTCATTATTCTCTTGGAACGCCACGTTTGAAGAGAATGCGATTGAACTCTACCCATCTTTGTTTCCCGTTTTCAGGAATGGTATTACGAGGATGATTTCGAAGGTGAAGGTCCTGAGGACTTCAACTCTGACTCTGACTTTGAATACGAAGACTACGGAAGCAAGAAGAAGAAAGGCAAGGGCAAGGCCAAAGGCAAGAGTGCTTCATCGTCTTCGTCTTCCATGGGAAATTCAGGGGTGAGTGTCCAACGGGTTGGATTTTTCAGGGAAAAACTACCAACCTAGTGTCCTGCCACTTCATTGATTTTGATTTGCCAAGCTTTTGGGGACAGGACTGGTCTGATGAGCAAATAAGGAAGAACTTGGTTTGTGGAAGGATTTGTTTATGAATCATGGGAACAAAACATTGTTTCTCTATGGGGGAAACTGGTTGTTTAGAAAACACAGTGTCTTTGGTCCTTTTGATTGATTGTCCGGCCAACAAAAGCCCTCAATAATTGACATCCAAGAGGGTTGGTTACGTTTAAATCTCGTTAGTGGCTCCAAAAGACCAAATGTTCTGATCAAAAACTCCCCAAGACTTCCTCCTCAGGGATCAATGGAAACCCCTTTTTCAAAGACTTTGGCAATTTGATTTGACCTTTCCCCTTTCTATTGTAGCATTGTTTTCTTAAGCTCTTCCAAGTTCGACGCTTCTCAGAAAAGAAGCCTTAATTGGATCCGCATATTTGGTCAGGAAATGACAAAACAATGGTTGTAAAAGTCTCGAGATTTGTTGGCTTTAAGGGGGTGTCATCAGGTGTGCTGAACTTTTGTCAATGTCACGGGCATACCATGTTTATAATGCGTGTTTCTTCTTCACTTTCTCATCGGCAAAGCAACGTGGCTTTGAATGTCAATTCCTCATCCGGTCACGACGGATGACAAGTTCCACACCGATATACATATTGTTTTCAGTCACACGTTGCTGTTTAAAGCAAGAAAGGTCAAGCTGAACTCACTTTGTCAAGTTCCTCAGGTCTTATCGGAGCCAACCATCCTCAAGAAGTTGTGGTTGAAAACTTGGGAATCAGTAAGAGCTTTCACGCCTTTCAAAGCCTAGAGAGAAAAAGCTCGAAAGGTCAGACGACCACGATGATGAGAAAAGGTTCACGGGCATTTTGTCTTGACCTTTGGCGCTGGTTTGGGGAGGCCAACCCACATTCATGCCAAGAAAGTGACTAAATTTAGATACTCAGTCTTTGGGAACTTGAAAAATGGATGGAGCTGTTCAGAAAAAACGAGGAGGGAGAGCGAATGAGTGAGCTATTCAGCACGTAGAATCTGGCCAACTTCACCCACGCAATGAACACGTTCACGGATCTAAATTTTTTCGAGTGAAAGGGAACAAAGGTCTCAAATGAGTCCCTGATTATGTAATGATGGTCGGTTTGGAATTTGAATGGAATGGCTGTTTATTTACGAAAAGGTTTGTAGGGTTGGTTTGAATTTACTTGTCTGTTTTGTGTCAACTCTGAGAAATTGACAATAAAAACTCTGAGAATTTAACAATAATTCCAACTCGGCTTAAAAATGTCAGAATGGCATTGCGACAAATTATCTTTGTCATTAAGGCAGCAGAAATCTGGCGGGTTATAAAAATGGATTTAAGTATTTGAGATTGGGAAGAAATTTGACCTGTCGGCATTAAGCACAAAAAAGAAGTGGACTCCTCATTTGGTGGAGGGAATCATAGTGCTTACTTTTCCAATTGCACTTACATGACTTGTTATTCCTGCAACAGTACGCTCCAAGCATCTCAGTTACATCCTGAGTGCTCCATTGTTGTGATCTAAAAGGTAAAACCCAAACGGCACCAATGATTCCCTCATAGAATCTGAAAGGGCTCTCCACGAAAGCAAGTCATTTTATGGGTAACTTTGGGATCCTGGAGCAAAATATCATTGCTATTTGTCACCATCTTACCATCTTGCCCGTTTCCCTCAATAAAAGTCAAACAATCAATGAAATTCTTTCATTGTACAGGTCAAATAGTGTTTTAAGATTGACCACTAAAAATCGTCTGCTTGGACAAAATAGTCAAAAGTAAGGTGTCGATTTTGAAAGGAAAATGCATCTGAGATTTTGGGGTAAAGCGCCAAATACAAAAATGGAAGCGGCTAAAAGGGAACAAAAATGGTTTTTTTCTCTAGACCAACCCTGTTTGAATGAGGCTAAACGAGAACAAAGTCATTTAAAAGGATCACTTAGTACCAAATTGTGTGATGATAGCACTTGTTTTTAAGTCGCTAATTCCATTCGCTCGGTGGGAACTTGTTACGAAACGAAACATTCTTCCTCGGCCTTCCCAATGGCTTCATAGTAGGAAAGCCAAGTGATATTAGTTCGAAGGTCTCAGAAATAGTCTTGCACGCTTCAAAACTGACGGATTAGTTCTTCTTTCCCTCTCGATGAATGGGAAAATGACTCTCGTTTGGTTCTCAAGCTCTTCCTACAGTAATTTTCTTGCTCAATTCCAGAGTTTGTTTAGAATAGTTTGCTGTCATCTGTCTTGAGGATTTTTACGGATCCCATTTCGTCCTTCCTTTCTGTGTTAGCTCACATTGCCCCTGTACTTTTTTTCATTAAAAAACAATGATGATAGGGTGTCAAAGTGTCAGCAGGATTTTGGGTTCGTTTTGTTTTCACTTTTTTTGGCGAAAACATATTAGAGCTAGTACTACAGCTTCGTGGAGCAGTTCATTGACGATAGTTATTGCGTGGTTGCTTTCTAACTTTAGAACCAATGACATTTTCCAGCCAGTTGTAGTACGTATGTTGGAGATAACTCTTAATCACTCGACGCATCGAGTCTTTCCACTTATCCATTATGTAACGGCCTTTTATGAAGAATGTTCGTACGTAGACCTACTTTTGTGCACCGGATAGTCCAGGCTAAACCATGGACATTCATTCATTTTTGATTCAATCATACCCCTCGTACGTTTTCAAAGAGGCCTTTTCCATTGAAGCCTTCTCTTCGATTAAAATGATTTTTTCCTCCCAACGAGATCTTGTCTCACGAGGATGGTTAGAGGTCCTTGATAAAGAAGATTATAGATTGATCGAGATCCCTTCCTACTGACTCTGAATACTAAAAGGCGCTCGAACGTGTGTCGGATCTCGTGCTTGACTTCATACTTACTACTTTCTCCTCCCCGTTTATTTATTTCTTAGGCATCGAAAGGTGGGACCCCCTCCAAACGCCGGACCCACGCCGATAACATCCCCGATTCGGAGAAACCATTCTCGTGTGAACGTGAGTAGAACCATCCATTGTACCACTGCTATTTCTACTTACTGCTACTGCCATTTTGGGTTTTGATACTCACCCTCGCCACCAAACCCACCACCACTACTACTACTACTACTACTTTTATCATGTTTACTTCATCTTCTTCTTGGACTCACGCACACAGTCACACTTTTAGAATGGACGCACGTGTGAAAATCACGTGGGTCCTCATATGTGTGTGTGTGTGTTTGTGTGGTGTGGATCTTCTAGTTGTCGATCAAATCAAAATTCACCCGGGTGCCTGACTCTCTGACTTTCAGCCTTTTTGAGCATATTTCTGCAGCGGTTTTATTTTCTTGCTGTGTTCTTTCTACATTCCACCACTCTCGCACAAACGTATCAGAGCTTGGATTTTTGACACCCATCTGCCTCTTGTTGATCAACAACATCAAACAAACAAACACTTGACTTTATGATCGCTCATCTTTTGAATGTTCCGATTTCCATGATATTGGTTTGCTTCTCCCTTGCCTTTGTTTTTTTCCGTTTCCTCTTCCATTTCGGCCTCTGGCCTCCTTGGTTTGAACTGTTTTGTTTCGTGATGCCTTCACCTCAAAAAATGGATGGGATTTGGGGTGGCAATATTTGTTTTCGTGGAACCGATTTTTGGGCAAGAATGGCGGCGACACATCTGACGCAGATCCTCCTCCGACTCACTAAAATCCTGTTTGAGATGGCAATTTCAAACGTTCTCTGGGCATTTGTTGTCTCCAACGCCAAATTAATTGCTTCTTCGGTTTTTAATACCAATGATTCAGTATTCCTTCCCTAATAATTGTACCTATTTTTGGCGGGGATACGGAATGATTGGGTACAGAGAGCTCTTCTCAGATCTGCCCGATTTGGACGCCTCAAGTTTGCCCAAGGTTGACATTTTTAACTCACTTCTAGGGTTATGTGTGTGTGTTCCGTTTTTCCTTTTTTAATTTCCTTTCGATTGATCACTCACTGCTTTGTTGTCTGTCTCATGATTTTGATTTGTTTTCCGATTCCCACGAGAGTGAGAGAGGGATAGAAAAGAGAGGAGAGGAGCTGATGGGGTCCAAGATCAAATATGTCACAATCGTGTTTGTCCTCATCGTCCATTGTTTTTGGCTCACACGTATCCGGTTTTACTTTCAAGTCCTCCCCCCCCCCCCTCTTCGCTAAAACTGAGAAGAAGCATGAATTGTTGAGCAATTCTAAGAAAAGGGCCTAGAAATAGGCTGATTTATGGGTTGAAAAACTAATTTGAGGAGGCTGCAATTGGAGATTGGATGAGAGTGTGAGAGTGATTGGAGAGACAGGCAAACTAACAGACGGGGAGAACAATCGTATTTGGAAGGGTGGTTAAAAGTACCCTTATTCCTTGGCAACAACTTGGCTGATGTTGTTGTGTATGAACGTTGTTGTTGTTGTCGTCGTCTGTTTCCACCTCCTGGCCCTTATTTCTTCCCCTTCTTTCCTAGTCTATGATGTGGTGTGATTTCTTTCAGTGTGTGGGGCTCGCTATAAGACCCGACCTGGTCTGACTTACCATTACAAAAATTCACACAAAGATTTTGATCGAAGCACGCTGAATATTCAGCCCAATAACAACCTCGGGAGCAGTGGTGGGGCATCGGGCCCAAATGGGGGTGGGGGCAACAGCAACAGCAGCAGCGGCGGCATGCCTTCTCATGCGGCCAACAGCAATCCCAGCCACCATCACCACCACCACACTACCAATAGCAACAGCAGCACTGGAAGCAACAGCAACCAACATCTTCCACATGCGCCCGCTCCCGGTTCCCATCCTCCCCCTCCGTCTCATGGGGGTGGTCCCCATCATCATTTACAACATCAGCAGCAGCAGCAGCACTCTGCCGCCATGATGATGGATGACAATGCCATGCACCATGGGGACCAGCCCGGACCCGCGCCCACTTTCACCACCCTGGGAGCGCCGGTCCCGTCCATGTCTGCGGGCAATAGTCTCAGTGGGTTGGGCTCGATGGAGCGGGCCAGCAATAGCTCGCTCACGCCCCCTTCCACGCCTGGGCACCACGATCAGTCGTCGTTGGATGGATCAGGTTCGGAACCACATCAAACAATCTCACACACAAAAACAATAAAATCAAAATCAAAGTACTGCTCCTAAGTGAAGACCCAATGGTTCATGAACCGTTTGGTCCTCAATACCCGATCAATGACAATGTATTATTTTTATTCGTGTTTGGTGCCTTTTTGTCCCTTTATCCTCCTATTTCTACTACCACCATCTTTACTTTTTGTTCTCTACTTCTGCTGGCTTGCCCTTACTGGTAACTGTCTCTTCCTGGTTGTTCGTCATGAGTAGCTTGTAGTTAGTGATACGCATACTAATGGTCTTCTTCTTGCCTCAACCACTCTGTGTGTCGTCCTTGGGATGTGAGTATTTCGGGATTTAGATCGTTTGCCAGTCCCTCTACCCCCTCCCTCCCTGCCGAAACGCTTTCCTGTTATTCTGTTAATAACGCCTTTCTCAGGGTCTGCCCAACCAAATTCCAGCTAACACCCGCCGTCGGCATGATCAAAACCAGCCATTTTGGGAACAATAATCAGGATCAGTCTCAATAACCCAAAGACCTTTCAATCCTCTCCACCGGCATTTGCTGCTGTTGCTGCCGCCATCTCGCCCCTAGTGTCTTTTTACCCATCAGCCTCCTTGTTCTCCCAGCCCTCCTGCTCCTCGTCCCACTTGATTCATTCTGCATGCGCTGTTTTAGCCCAACCCAACCAATTTCATTCAATCCGTCCGCCAGAACTTGCAATTAAGGCTCACAAGTGCGTTTTTCCCTCTGGCCCTTCGTAGGTCCCAGCCGAGGAGGATCGGCCCGAAAAGCTGCCACGATGGCAGCCGCTGCATTTCGTGAGACCAGCAACGACATGTACTCCGGTGGCTCCATGAGCACGGTTCAAACGCCCCCCGACCACATGGCAGCTCATCGGAACAACAAGACCATGAGTGGCAAGGATCGGGCCCCGTCCCTTGGCTATTGTGACTTTTGTCTGGGCGATGCCACCGAGAACAAGAAGACCACGCAACCGGAAGAGCTCGTCTCTTGCGCCGAGTGTGGAAGATCAGGTACGACAAAATGGGAATTTCTAGGCTTGGGATTTGGAACACGCGGACCTAATAACCTTGGATTGCGTGCTCTTATTTCTTGTCAGGTCACCCGACTTGCCTCCAATTCTCACCCAACATGTTGGTGTCCGTGAAGGAATACCCTTGGCAATGCATCGAGTGCAAATGTTGCACCCTGTGTGGAACCTCAGAGAACGATGATCAGCTTCTGTTCTGCGACGATTGCGATCGTGGTTACCATATGTACTGTCTCATTCCACCCATCAAGGAACCTCCCGAGGGCTCTTGGTCGTGCAAACTCTGTTTGGAGCGTTTCCACCGGAAGTAACCCGAGTGACGCTCGGAAAAAGCGAGTCCTCACTGTATGTACATTATTCTCCTTGAAGACGTGACCCGCTTGTTTGTCAATAAAGTGTTCCCAACGTTGAGCCAGTCATTTGAACAGATTTCGTCATGGTTTATTAGTCAACGAGGCGGGTTGTATTAGTATGTTTGATTGCAGGTGTAATTCAGTATGTGGACCACGTCCATAAAAAAGTAGAATTAGGCGGGTGCACATTCATTTAATGAATACTGTTGCTTCATGTCTGATGAAGATGAAGAGGAGGTCGGAATAAGTCCAAACTTGTTCAAAGTACTGACGAAAACTGACTTGTGGGCCAACAAAAGTGAGAAACAAAGGACAGGACACTCGACCCGGTCAATGAGTGAATGAGTGAGTCAGTGGTGACACGCTGAGAACGCGTTAAAATTTGAACATGAGGGTGGTGGCAATTCAATTCTCCCATAGAAAATCGGCAACAATTTTAATATCAATGAACCTTGTTGATATGCTAAAGCGGACTTCATACAATAATGATTTTGATTGGAATCCAAAGGAGGCGAGCAGAATGTAAAACAAATGAATGGTCATGTCGGAAACAAATACTTTCAATACTGCTAGTCAGTTAATCCCGGCGTCTCCCTGGTCGTTCCTGAGAACATCTTTGGTTTCTTCTGTTATGTCGTCGTTGATTTCGCCTACTGTGTCGTTCAAGTCGATGGAAGTGAGAGTAATCGGGGGAGCAATGGATACCACAATTGTGAGTTTGATTTCAATCCAGAGACCTCCTCAGCTTCATCCGCCGAATCGACTTCTGAAGTCGTATAATCTCTTGCACCAACTGAAGGCGGACTCAATGTTCCGACAACAATCATGGTGTCCTCCCGGGTTGTTCGTCATTTCCGAACAGGTCTGACAAATGGCTTCGGATTTGCCCTACAAGAAAAAGAACAACCAATGCTAACCTATTGCTGGCGAACCATGATGTTTCAAGCCTTTGTTTACCGTCTCGTCCTTGATGCACAAATTCGGGGCTTGTCGAGCCTGACGGTGAAGCTTTCGTCTGAGATGCTCCTCCAGATCCAATAACGCTTGCCTTTCCTCCTCATCTTCCTCATCGTTCTCGTTGTGATCTGAATCGATATGAGATTCCATTGGGACTGGCCCCATTGTAGTTTGGGCCGAATGGAACAAAAGCCTAAAAAATCGAAAAAAATATTCATTAAGACTATATTTGTGGACACACTAAGAGGCCTTTTTACCTTGACAAATCAGGTTGCTGTGTTGATGTGGTTGGTGCCATTGGCGGTAGTGTTGTTGTTGGAGGAGGATGGGGAGGTTTAGGAATCTCTGTGTTGGCGGGGATGGCCAGGTTCACCCAAATTCCAGAACGACCCAAACTGGTCAACTTTTGGGCTTGAGATGAGCCATATTGATGGTGTCTTTGTTGTTGGTGATTATGATGTTTGTGGTGATGTATTTTGTAGGACGACTCGGGGACAGATCTCAGGTACTGGGGCACAACCCGTGCTTGAACCGAACTGATGAGCATTGTGGAGACCATGAGGACGACGACGATAGCTCCACTCACACGGGAGAGGTTCCTCGAGAGGGACACTCCCTTGGGAGGTCTCGCCCACGAGGTCACCGACGACAACAAAGAGGAGAGGACAAAAGTCGACGAAATGGACGTGTTGGTAGGCATCTGAAGGAGAAACACGAGCGCACAATGAGTCTGATGTGGGATCAAATCAAAACTGAATTCACAGTCAAGGTTTCCCGCTCTAGGTTGATTGATTAAGTGAGCGAGCGAGTGAGCGAGTGAGTCCTGATGAAACAAGGTCGTCGTCAATTCACCCAAAGTCCGTTTGGCCGGCGTCCCTGACTGAACGGCAAATTTCGGGGGATTGTGCATGACGTCCGTTTAGCGGAACTTGGAGTTTAGTCAGTCACCACGTGATTGAATATGTCAGTCCCCCTCGAGCAATAAGTACGTTCTCGATCTCATGCATTCGTCTTAAATAAATAGCAGACTCTCCAGAACAACTACCGCTATGGACGTATGGACATATGGACGTGCACTAGAGTAGTAGATGGATCGCGTGCTGAATGAACAACTAGTATCTAAGAGCGCTCGAAGAATGCTTAAGTAATCCTACTCATTCATACGTTCCGAAACATGTGTTCCTTATCGCCACTAAGAACTTTGGCTCCCAGGGGGTCTGAACTGAGGTGATTGCACCATTTTTCCCGCTAGAAAGCTCTTTCGGTCTCCTCGAAAGTGAGTCATGAATGATTTGGAACCGGCATTTGTACCTACTTTTCGTGACCTGAGCGGTTTTGTAGAATGATTCCAACACTCTGGGTGTTTATTGTCTCGTGCACTGAGTCATGCTAGAGAAGCTTCTGTAAGTCATGCGATTGACCCTCGAGAAAAGCATGAAGTATATCTACTCTTGGAACTTGTTTCCAGGGACACAGTTCAAAGATGAGCTGAACTTTGCACAATGACCCGACCCGCACTAGTTGTGAAACATTCGGGATTTTTTCGTTTTCATCCATGACCTTGTTCGAGCTCAATGAAGTGATCGACGATTATTATATCATGGGTCTCATGTACAAATCCGCTGTGATTGATTTGCAATTCCCGGAAAATCTCCAATCTCATGAGGATCACAGTGACCATGAGAGGAATATTAAATGGCCACATCGATGACATTACAATGTCACAAATGGCCATTCAAATGGCCACATTCCACCCAATATCATGGCATTGGGTGGAATACAATTTTCTGCGAGAGTCTGATAGTCGATCCTAATTCAGTAGAAAAATGAGCGTTGGAGCTTCCACATAACTTTTTCAAATCATGCTCAAGAATTTCCTTAGATTATCCTTGTTTTTCAGTTGTCACACAAATTTGTAGTGGAC